>JACDIX010000105.1:0-80643 GCA_019843635.1 Fusarium siculi
TTGTATAAATGAGATAAGAACATCTTCTGCCTACAAGTAGTGAGGACTTATCAGTAAATAAATAAAGTATTATCCTTTTAATAAAGTATTTCTTTATTAACTATACAAGCCATTACAGCCATTCTGGCATCACGGATTTGTGATCGATGAGGGAAAAGGAACACAAGTAGACTTGAGCCTCATCCGAGTTCCCATGGTTGCTTCACTCACCAGTGGCCGTGTCTCTTTTAAATGCCTTGTCTTACCCGTTGATCCTGTACTTAAAATGGCCGGCGTAACTCCTTGGTTGTGATTCGCGCAACGCTTGCCCGTGCAGTTCCTGATTTAGTAGGATCTGCAGGAGACGGGCATACAGCCCGACAATGGCGCCAAGTGCTTCCGCTTCTCCGTGAAACGGATTTCGAGTGATATTTCTGCCGCGTGGACCCTGCAGAGTCATTGAGCTCTCAGAGCAATGTACTGCGGATCTGCAGACTTGTTTATTGGCACCGCTGGGCTCTTCTTTCCCTGGCCCGAAGAAGTCTGGATATGGCTAAAGGCCTTGGGTGATAACTGTGTCTGCTCTATACTGAAGAACGACAAGGAGGAAAGAGAACTGATTTGTCTTTATGTTAAGACTTTAAAACTTTTAAGTTTAAGCTAAGTTGTACTTTCCCCTTTATTTTCACTTAAAGCTAAGATCTTAAATTAGCACAGACAGACAGAACTTAGTTAAAGTTTAAGCTTATAATCTTAGAGAGAAGTCAAGACAACACATTATGTAATTACTAAGGTATTAATTTCTTAAGCTGGTTACAGAGCCAAGAACATGCCGTGCTACTAGTTACTGATCTCTAAATCTGTGGTTTAACACGTCTATGTACTACTTGTGTGCTGAATTCCATTGTGCTTTCTGTCCTCGATGTATGTGACACTAGGACGGCTAATTTTGCAGATGCGATAATCGATGTGGCGTGGAGTGAAGAGATGATTAGAAAGGTGGGAGGCATATGACCTATGTCTTATTGGGGTGAAACAGAGAGATCGGGGAAAGTACTGCCGTATTGCCGTACTCCACGATCCATACGGGATGTGTCCCGTATTGAGACGAGGTGGTCTGAGACGTTTTGACCCCTTTTGAAGCGAATGCTGTTGATCCTCCATGCCCCCGCACAGCCCCCGCCTTTTTCGTTTCGAGCTCGCCAATGAAGTGTAGGAGGAACCGGATTTCGGCTTTCAGACGCTGAGATGCATCGTGCTCGGACTTTGAGAGAGCCGACCTTGCACCGTGCCCTGCATCTCCTTGGACAAGATGAGGGCCCAATTCAAAGACATGTTTCATCGGAACCGGCAAGTATTCCGGTCTCGCCAACGGTTATAGCAAATTGACTATAGATTCCCTTGTCTATAAATACAGCGATCTACAACTGCCCAGTCTTGGAAGAAACCAACCGAGTGAAGACAAACAAAGATGATTTTATCTCCTAACGTCACTGTTCTCTTCCCGGCATATGTGCTGGCGGCCGTATGTCCCGTTTATTTTGCTTATGACCTTGACCCGTAATAACAAAACAATAGCTTCTAATCGGGTTGGTGGTGAAAGGTATTTACAATGTCTTTTTCCACCCGCTTCGCTCATATCCTGGACCCTTTTTGGCCCGTGCAACACGTCTGTACCAGATCTACTGGGATCTCCAAGGTGTGATGCACACCAAGACCAAGGAATTGCACGATCAGTACGGCGGAACCGTCCGTATTGCACCGGACGAACTCTCGTACAATACAGCTCAAGCATGGAGAGATATTTGCGGTAAGATACATGGCCCTGTCCTGTTAGAGCCATAAGCTAACCTTGGTCACTGTCACCGTTCAGGCCACCGCACCAAAGGTCGAATTGGCAGCTTTGAAAAAGACCGATCCTTCTTCAACCAAACAGTCAATGGCGCCGATCACATCCAGATAGCTGGCGATAATGACCATCGGCGAATGCGACGTCTTCAGTCACATGCATTCTCGGAAAAGGCGCTCCGCAGTCAGGAGGACCTGCTACAGAAGTACGTCGATCTTCTGATGCAGCAGCTCCACGAGCGGGCAGCCAACCCGACCACGGCCATCGTGGACATGGTCAGATGGTTCAACTTCACCACCTTTGACGTGATCGGAGACCTCGCGTTCGGTGAGTCTTTTGGATGTCTGGAAGAAGGTATCTTGCACAGGTGGATCACTGGCATCTTCTCCTTGGTCCGCAGTGGGAATTGGATCCGAGCGGCTCGGAGGTTCCCTCCGCCGCTGAACTATCTCGGCAAGATGTTAATTCCCCGCCATCTCCTCGAAGAACGCAAGTATCAGTTCATTTTCAGCCGTGATAAAGTTAATAGGCGAGTCGAGCAAGACACTGAGCGGAGTGATTTCAGTAAGCTTTTTCCTTACTTTTAGACAAACGCTAATATTCTCTAAAAGTGTCATATATACTGCAGGCGAATGACGAGAAGGGTATGAGTATCGATGAGCTTTACGTAGGAGCCTCATTCCTGATTATCGCTGGAAGTGAAACCACCGCCACACTACTCTCTGGAGCAACCTATCTGCTATTAATAAATCCATCAATCCTCGAGACACTCAAACAGGAGATCCGTTCATCGTTTACCGATGAGGCAGACATCAACCTCCAGAATACAGCCCCACTGACGTATCTGAACGCCGTGCTAGAGGAATCACTACGCATGTATCCGCCTGTGCCCAGCACCTTCCCGCGCCAGACTCCGTTGTCTGGAGAAGTAATCTGCGGTCAGTTCGTCAAGGGCGGAACATCGGTCGGAATCCACCAATGGGCCACCTTCCGGTCGGCGGAGAATTTTCACGACCCGGATGTGTTTCACCCGGAGCGCTGGTTGGGCGACCCTCGATTTGCTGCGGATCAGAAGGACGCGTTTCAACCTTTCTCTCACGGTCCCCGCAACTGTCTTGGAAAAAAGTAAGTCCTTGCCTTCCCCTTGCGACTTGAAAGAGATAGATAGGTTTCGTGGAGAAAGATTCTAACCGGGAAAAGTCTGGCATATGCCGAGATGCGTCTTATCCTCGCCCGGCTACTGTGGAACTTTGATCTTGAGCTGCAACCCAAATGCAAGAATTGGATTGCAGATCAAAAGACTTATTCCCTGTGGCAAAAGGTTGACTTGGATGTGAAGCTTGTGGCTGTGAAGAGATAGGGATGCGTTATGCACTGTGGATCTTACAACAGCTTGCAGATTCTTGTGAAGGATTCTAAGCAGATACTAGGATCAAAATTGAATGGTATCAATGGGTATTCTTGCTCTTTTGCGGCCTAGGGTATTATACTGTATTTACACACTCCAGTATTGAAGCATATTTATCAAATCATTCTCCTTACATGACTCAGATCAATCAGTGATGTTCACATGTCCTCTTTATCAGCTCCTCTACTCGCCTACCCAATGAATCACAGTGGATTTTGACACCGCCATGGACTTTCTATACACTGAATTGGTCTCAATACTCCTCAATGCCTTCAATCACGGACTTGATGGTGCCTGGAGACCCCTTTTATGACCAGCCAATTAACAGACCAGTATATGAAGGACCCGTGAGCCGGCAAGACGGAAAGGAAGATGGACAACAAACTCGCATATTTGTACGGGCTCGATTCCGTATCTGAACAAACCTACCGCAAACCTTTTGATCAATCAGTTGCCAACCTGACATCATCGCTGCCAATATGGTAGGAACGATCTACGCAATGATGGAAGCCCATTTTATGGCAAAGACGACGCAGGCTGAACCACCAAAAGCGGATATCTTCAAGAAGCATAGATACGCACGAAGATCAGCTCAAGAATACGATGAAAAAGCCAAGCTACTCAAGTTCCAAGTTTATGACAACTTCGATAACGCAACCAAGGTGAAGGATGAATTGTGGGATCTGTTACGAAAAGAGAAGGTCTTGGAGAAGTGGGATGTTCAGGGGGTATTTCTCATGACCAGCATGGGAGAGGTTTTCGATTGTTTGGACGACGAACGATTGCTCAAGGTTTTCATCATGCCGACTTTGGAGGAGTTTCTCGACCGTCTGTTTCCCTCCACCGCGAGTGTTTCATCCAACTAGACAACTATCGGGTAAAACCTCAGCTTCCCCAACCGAAGTGATTAGGACGATATTTTGAAGTAGGAGGAAAGAATAATACATGTTATTCGGCATGGTTGCGATTGGCTTTCGATTTCTCTTGTCGAAGACGACTTGGGCACGAGAAATCTTGCTGAATACGGATGTTCCATAATCTGGCTGAGATTCCAGTGTAATGAAAAGGAGAGACAGATGACATCCACGGAAGGAGTAAATAATTCCGCTTGAGCCGGAGGAGTGCTGATAGATTCCCTCATCACTCTGAAGAAATCGCTGCAATAATTGCAGGGGCTGTGAAGCGCTTCAATCCAACGCTGTGATGCTCATCTCTATATTCATGAATTAGTATAAAGATTCCTTTCTGTGATGGGAGCTTTCACTGAACGTGCTGTTGAGTCTTTGAATCACAGTGGCGTCGAAAGTTCCTCAGTCAACCTGGCTTTTGGTGCTTCACTATCCGTCTTTGACAAGTTCTATCACTGTTCTTGGACCGGCCACGTCCTTCCGATGAACAAAACTTCTCGCGGTGCCTATATGAATGTGCTGGGTTCCATATGTGTCGAGGCATTTGGAAAAGGTCGTGTAGTAACTCATTCAAACACGCGCGAACACAGCCCCCCAGCATAACCTTTTGTTTTCATCCTCGCACAAAGAAACATATTCTACACGATGCTAGCCCCAGCCCCGCGCCTGATTCAACTAGAAGCCCACTTCATGCCCTACCAAACAAAGTCCGAGGTACCGAAGGAAGATGCTTTCGCTAAGGCTTGTGGCGCAACGCTTTGCGGGCAGATGTATGACCCTCAAACCGGGTTACTTAAATTCACTCTCTTTTACACTGTCAATTCACCCATGAAATCCCCTAGAAAGTCAAAGGAGTTCCTTTGGGGAGTTCTTGAGAAGATGGGCGTCTTTAATGGCTGGTACTACTATCGCATCTTTGTCGTGGATGAGCATTTGACAGTACATGAGCAGTTTCTTCTGTAAAATCAGGAAGAGAACTTAACTCGGGACAAAGAGACTCAAATCGCGTATTTGTAATATCTACAACTGTGAAAAAGAACATCAGCCTCTTACAGGCATCTAGTGATTAATAGAAGTAGTATCTCTCCAGTCACCCGTAACGTTTGAGACTGCATTAACAGCAGGACTGTCTGGCTCATATAACTCATGGTTTCTCAAACAGATTGAGTCGCTTACATCGGCGTACAGTGAGGACCTGTATCTTTAAGTATTCAAAAGACGAAACTTCCTCTAATGTCATATATTTAGCTCGTGTATGCTGCGGAGTAATCCCATGAGGTTGATGCATCTTTGGTAGTGGTATCCATTTGAAGCGGCCAAGACATGCACAGAACCACAGCTCAAAATATATAATTATTGCATCGACCACTGAGCTGCCATGTAACACACATCCGGTCTTTGACACTTCCCTTGAGCAGCGATGGATCGGGATCAAGCTAGCTTCTAAGTTTGACATACTCAAGTTGCTGTGCAAGAGGGAACTACGCTGTCATTAGCGTCTGACTTCTGTTGATCACGGTAGTCTAGAAGGTATCACAGTCTAATTTGGCATTACGTGCTTCACCAACTCCCCTCACGAGCTTGAATCACTGGCAGTGGAACAGCAGTGAAGCAAGTGTGCTGCATACAGTTAGCAGCCTCTATTGCAGGTATATGAGCACCGTTCAGTCCGCAAACACTGACGACGAAACAACTCAAACTGCAAATGAACACATTCAATCGTGCCTCAACACAACACCCCCTAAAATTCGTACATTTTACCCTTACACAGAAACTCACACTCACAATGTCTGCACCAGCACCAGGTACAATAAAAATGGACGCCTAATTCAAGGACAAAGGATACCAGTGTAACTTGCCAGATCGTGACACTTTCAGGGAATGTGGCGCACTACGTTACCAACGCTCTTACGACCAGGAAACTAGAACATTGAGATGCAGTCTTGATGTTGACATCAATTCTCCCACAGATACCCCTCGGGAGGTGATTGACCGCGCTTTTGCAGCGCTTAAGAGGGAAGGATTTTTTAAGTTTTGGGAATTCCATCGACTGGTGATCACGGATGATCAGGGGGCTCGTCATGAACAATTTCTTCTATAATTCGATACCAGAGGCGTGTATCCTATCAATATTATCGGTGAGGATGCTTTGGTTCATCAATAAAATAAACATTTATACGCCTTTCCTCCAAACCAGCATGGGAGGCGAGGCAAAATTGGCTAGGAGCTTTGGATTATTGACTTGTAGGTTTATTTGACTTGCTCCTCGTGAAAGACTTTGACCCGGTACATGAGTTTATGCAAAAGAATGTATGCTCTCAAAAGGTATAAACTAATCACTAGTTAATGTCTCCCTATACACCAATTCGCCATATCATATGATAGAGTTGTCATATATAGTGAGTTAAATTAGTTTCTATCTCTTTAGGAGTGGTGCATCTCTTGATAATTGGAAGGCAGAGGCAGCAATATGGCCTGGCACAGACAACCATTGTACGCAGCGCTTTGAGTACCTGACACGAACCTATAAACCCTTCACTCCAACCTTGAGTAGCCAAGGATCCGAGTCAATCTGCTTCCTGAGATCTCCAGATGCTAGGTCATTTACATCCCATGTAGACCAGACGAAACGACCGTGAAGGAACTCCGCCTCTGGGGAAGAAGCCCAGACAGCGAAGCCACCAGGGATATTCTCTGGGATGTGTCAGCCACTGGTACAGAGCATAGAGGCGGCAGATCAACATACCATCTGACCAAGGTAGAGTGTCCTCGGTGTATCCGGCCTTCTTTGCTGCTTCTGTAAACACAATAGATGGGTGGAATGAGATGATGCGCATGATGGACTCTGGCGTGTCACGAGCGATCTGCTGCAAGACGACAGCGAAGGAGTTCTTGGTCAGTTGATATCCAGGCATCTGAGGCGCGCTGTCCCAACGATGGATATCTTGAGTTGACACCGACACGACGAACTAGAACGGCATGTCAGTCAAATATGGTAAGTAGATCTCGGAGGCTGAACCTTTTGTTTGGTGTGACCCGGTTGTTTATAGAATCTCTCAACGAGGTACAAAGGAGCGTGAACGTTGTTCTCAAAGTCTTGCCAGAGTCTATCTGCGCCTTGCTCCAAGATTGGCTTCAGCTCGGGCTGGCCAACAGCATTGACAATCAGAAGGTCAACGAAAGTCTTTTCCTTCTCCAAGTCATCCCAAAGCTGTTTGGCCTGATCTCTATTGAACAGGTCGCAGGTACGCCAGGTCACCTTGGTGCCGGCGTAAGCCTCATCAAGCTTGGAAGCGGACTTTTCGGCAACATCACCACGGCGACCTAAGATGATGACGGCCGATGCACCCGCGATGCAATAGTTTCGTGTAATTGCGTGGCCAATGCCTGTGGAACCGCCGCAGACAAGGACCGTTCGACCGGCTTGCGATAACTCAGGTCGCTCGGGGGAGATGGCTTCGTAGGGTTTGGCATGGTTTCGCTGCAAAGTGTTAGTTGGAAGGTGAAGTCAAGATGCAGGAGATATATCATACAATCGTGATACCGTTAATAGTTGCGGTGGATGGATTCATTGTGGATAGATCGATGTTTCCGATGAGACTTCAATCACACGAGATTTCACAAGTTCCAGATTTTGTCTGATGATTCGATGGTTATATATACTTTTCTGACGTTTCTTATAAGGATCACTCTATGAAGTCGACGATTGGCTATCACGGTGTATCTCTCCTCATAAGGTAAAGATCCGCGCGTGGGATTCCCTCCCTCGTCTCTTTTCCTCTAGCGCTGACGCCCGAAGGAACACGTTAGTCTACTGCTTACAAACTCCATACCGCATCGTCTCATTGCTTCCGAATAGAACCGGAAACTCATCCATAAGCAGGCAGTCCGCTATTCGGCTACAGAGTGCTAGTCCAATCAGCAAGGTCTATTCAAGGTTGCGTGGTGGAGTCGACACGGAATTCCGAGTCAGTGGAAAACTACAATCAAGTCCGTGCACTGAATCTGATGTCAAATACCCGTGACGGGTCGGATATATCCCTCAAGACCTGTGATTTGTTAATATTTGTCGGTAGTAAGATCAACGAGACAGGAAGTGGTAATTGAATGGTCATTTGTGCCAGCTCATCATCGAACAGCTGTTAGCTATTCAGTTCTTGACCATGAACAGAATATCTTTTCAGACTCACTATCAAAGCAATAACTTCTATTGCGGTGTACTAAGAATGCGGATGATTGTGACACAGAAACTTTGACACGAGTTCTCCTGCAAGCGCTTAGAGAAGGGCATTATGAACAATTGGAGCGGGCACATGTAATTCGAATCATGGCTCTTGAGAGAGATCTGCCAACACTGTATCGCGATCTACTAAAACGCATAAAAACCTCAATATCAACAAGAGGCGAGAATTCAACTTCAGAATACACAAATATTGACCGGCTGTCTCAAGTCTAATACTTATCACTTTATTTCTGACCAAAAATGACAAAAGTCTCATATACTAAGATGGTTGTTGTCTTTAAGCAAAAGGGGGATTTAGAATTCTGGACAAAACCCACCCCCGAGACTTTGATCAAAGAATGCATCGACCCTTACATGAGGCCATGTGCAGACCACGCAACAAAGACCATCAGGTTCACTTATGAGAAAGAAAATGATAACGCGCAGATGATGAAGGCCGAAATATGGCCAACGTTCTATAAGCTGCAGATGTTGAATGACTGGGAAGTCTCTGAAATAACTGCTTTTTGCAAGGATGGGAAAACTGAGACCCTCAGCGCTTGAGTACAAGGTTTGTTCCTTTGGCATTACGCCGAAGATCGACTTGGCTGGTGGATAGAGGGAAGAGGTGTATGTGGCCGAAGAATGCTGCATATGATAATACGCCTGTTCAATGAACTGAAAGTTCCAAGTGACAAAACCAGGAAACAGCTTGATACTGTCGCCACAGATTCTTGAGTAAGAGGAACATCCGCCAATTGGTTCAGGCTGTTCGGCATTCGTGGTTCTACCAGCTGGACAATGGAATGTTCATAAAACATCTGAGGATCGTAATTTGAACAACGGAATGTCCCTTAGGACAAGCAATAATGTATTTTATAGCTTTTATGGTATTTAATACAAATTATTTCCCACTTAAAGCTTCCTTTTTGTTTAAACTATCCACTTGAGAATAGCGTTACAAATTTTGCAACTTGTTTCCTTACCATCTAAGTCTTACTAACAGTTTACCCTTCTAGGTTCTCTTCAAGGATGTCTGGAATGATTCTACAGGCAAGTTTTGCGCGTAAGCCGCACCAATCACCTAATATCCTGCGTGACGCAGACCGGCTTCAAGCAGCCTGCGGTACGGAGTACGAGGTTGACATTATCGCTAACAAGCTTAGGGTGACGGTAAACACAGACTGCAAAGACAAAGATGTTGTTATGACAGGTCTGACAATCAAGATGGAGCAGGAGAACCTTTTTGAGGACTGGGAGCTTGTGCCGGGATGGACTTGGAAGCCTGAGAAGAATGAGTGTTGCTGCCATATTCTTTGAGGGTGAGTTTCACAGGAATGTGGAAAGGGTTAATCTGTTTGGGATAGATAGTCAGAGAGGTTTTCAAAGAATATTAGAAAAGTAAAAAGAGAGATACTGATGTCCCTATTCTTGCAGATTCCTTCGCACAAACAATCGCTTTGTGCACCTCGCTTTACCCTTGACCGCATATATCATCTATTTATGGTAGACCTGGGTTTCTTCGAGAAACTTCCTAAATCGAAATACAGATCCTCGTGAGCGGGCCTGTACCAGAAATATCTGTTCAGGTGGCTGACCCTGGACTGGCGTATCACATTCCGCTTCACGAAATGTTCATGCAGTAATCGGCGATCGATATGGCTATCCTTCAGGCCTAGTTAATCCTATACGTTTAAATCTTGTACCTCTCGACTTAGCTGATGCTGCGTGTCATCAACAGTAGGCAGTGCGATTATAGTAAGCTTGTTTCTCCTGTGGCTGGCTGATTGTAAGATACCAAGCCCGCCACATTCTTCTACACTGAGACTTCACATATTCTATCAAGTTCGATAATGAAATATGACGTGATTCAAGATTAGCAGAAATTTGAACCACAGGAGAGTATCTACAATATCCTAGTAGTATCCTAACAAAAATCTGAGTCGCCAGACTGGTTTGGCATATTTATATAGGAGCCTTGGTCCATTTATATAGGAGCCTTGGTCCATGATACTTTCCATCATTCGGAAGCGAATCACCAGCTCCCAACTACAACATCCCTCAACTCAAAGTCCAAGATGGTTCACAAGATTACCTTCGATATTGAAAACCGAACTCCCTTCTACCTCATTCCGAACGGGCAGCTTGCTTTTTGGGGGCAACACCAATTCCGGGCCTGAGACTGTAAGTCTGTTACTCTTCAAGTCCTTCTAGCCATGCGAATTGCAACTAAGTCGCTTTGCCATATCAGATCAAACCTTACAGCATTGGCTCAGGCGGTGTGTTCCAAGCCTCAGCAGCCCCATGGGTAGGCTCTGCGGGAATCAGCGGCTACAGAATCGCGAATCCAGCAATTTGGATCGCCATGCTTGGCAGTGATCCGGACTGGAGCGCCGAAGCTAACAGTGCTCGTGTCGCCATGTCTACTAAACCACTCACAATGGACAAGGATCTCTACAACTATATGTACTCTGCCAATGTCACTAACCTGGCCCTGCCAACTCCCAATGGGCACATCAATGTAAGATTCTTGTGATCTCATAGTAGGCAAACACTGACACAGATGTCTAGCTGGCCTGCAGCATCGGTAGCGATGACGATACTACTGCCCTTTTCACATTGACCTTCTATAAAGGCACTGGTGTTACAGACGAGGCTCTCGGAGTTGTCGTACCTGAGGAGAAGTAAGGATGGAGTAGCGAGAGGGTTGCAATATCTGGGCTATACAGAGGATCTTTTACGGTCCCACTTTGTACCTATTCTTAGCCCGCTATGTTTGCTGGCTGGAGAAGGACCCCCACAAGCGCCGTTATACATGGACCAGAAATAAAGACCATGATGCAGACCAAGGATAAAGTAAACCTCAGCTTACCAATGGTGCTAGTGCTATGAAGCAATGAGTGGGGATTTAATCGGGAGAGAATCTCCGAGTAGTCGTGGAGATTGGAGGTATGGTAGCTGTGTTTAACTCGATCTTCGAGCCGGTTTGTATTGAGACTCCAAGCGGGTCTGGATTGCGAGTCACAATGCGCAGATCTAGTTGCGGACGAATATGGGAAAGTATTGGCTGACGGGCTATATCTAAGGAATGATCTTCTCTGCTTCACCAATTGACCACATATCTGTCGTGTGCCTTTTCTCCGTTCCAAGCCCATCATGATGTCAATCCCCAGCATTAGTCCAAACCTTCTGTATGCCAAGTTCCAAGCCTTCAATTCCACGAATTTAAGATTCCTCGTCAATCCTGCTTTTTCCCCTCACCGGCCGTCTTAGCCGGAAACTATACATATAAACAATACCTCATCTTGATCTCGATAATCTGAAACGGTGACGATGGAAATGACGTGGGTGTAGTTAGTGCTAGCTCAGTAGCTCCAGTACTTAGCTTGGTAGCTTGCAAACCAAGACGTTGGTGGATGAGGTCTAGGCCAGAAGTAGGCTGGTGGCTGAGACAGGCCTGATGTCACCACGCGGAGAAATCATCATGAATGCATCAGCCATGACGCACTAGAGTTCAGCCCCAGATTTCTTGTACGGCCTGGTAAAGAGCTGAAGAGATAAAGAGCGGTGCTGGCTCGATGGGTGGCTTATGTTCTTCTGATCTTATCATTTATCATTGAATCAATTGAAGCGATTCATATTATAATTATAGTAATCGGGTAACCGATAATCAATATGAGTGGACTTCGAAATAATTTCCAGCCGGTCCTGGCTGAAGATGCCCCAAGGTCACAGAACAATGTCGAGCGCCGAGACTCTGGACCACTGAAGGACATTATTGGTAAGAGGATGCCAATTTATGAAACAAAGGTCTCAGTATTCTGACTCTTGCTCCGCAGCTCAACAGGACAGTCTTTACAAGTACATCAGCGTATGTTTCTCTTCGGCCGTTGTCGTGGCTGGTGGCTGACACTGTTTAGTGGGAGGATCCCGCCCGAACTATCGTATCTTATTTTGCCGCCTTGGGCTTCATGCTCGCCGTCCACAATATGCACCTCACCCAGCTGGTTCTCAAAACTATGGCAATTGGCCTCGGAGGTACTAAAGAATACGCCCAATTTTCTGGAGATGCTAATAATGCCATGCAGTGATGTCCATGGCCGAGTTTGCCGGTCGTTCCTTTGGTCCTAATAACTTTGTGTCTCGCATGCGACCGCGACAGTACAAGACTGTTCCAGAATCGACTCTCAATGCTACTCTCAAGGATATCCATGACTTTATTCAGTATGCAGTTGTGCAAGCCCAGAAGATCATCTTTGCTGAAGACTTGGAGAAGACCTTCGGCGTAAGTAAATCCCTGTCGCTTGATCGGCCCTCGCTAACGGCTAATAGGCATTCGTTGCAACTGGATCGCTTTACTTCCTCATCCAATTCATGACACCATTTGGCATCGCTATCCTCGGACTGACCACCATCTACATCATCCCTCTCGTCACCTCCCCACAAGGACGAGGCATCGCCCGTGATGGTATGGCTCGTGCCCAAGAGATCAGTAACGCAGCTGTCGACCAAGCCAGCTCTATTGCCCAGGACCCCAAGGGCACTGTGGCTAGCATTTCTTCCATGGCTCAAGATACAGCTGGTAACTTGAGACAACGCGCTGTAAATATGGTTCCTGGTTCAAAGCAGGCTGAAAACCGAGATGATGTTACTTCAACTGTTCCTCACAGCTCTTCTGGACCTACTCAGGCCAGAGATATTTCCTCCAAGTTCCCCCAAGATGACTCCAAGTCTTCTGAGCAGTCGAAGCATCTTGCGTCCATGGGCTTTCGCGATACTTCAGGTAGTTTCGACCGATCACCAATCAAGACTGCTCACGTCGACCCAAACCAGTCCAAGGATTTCTCCCAGAGCAGCTTTGACAGCTCTTCTTCCCAGTCCAAGGACACTCCCTCCACTTTCTCCCATGGCACCACTGATGATTTCCCCTCCAACACGCAGCCCGCTCTTGGCAAGTCCAAGGACAATACTCCCAGCTTCTCCCACGGCGAAACTGGAAGCCTTCCCTCTTACGGACAAGCTACCTTCAGCAAGCCTCAAGATACTACCCCCAGCTACATGTCCAGCAAGGCCAAGGAAGCTACATCCACCTATTCTTCTAGCCGTACAGATGACAAGACTTCCAGCTTTAAGTCCAGCATGAACAAGGATATGTCTTCAGGCTTTTCCCATGGCACTACAGATGACTTTTCACCTTCCAGCAAATTCAGCTCCAACTTTCCTCCTAGCAAAGACCAGGAGATGCCCGAGTACGCTCAGCACGGAAAGTCACTCAACTACTCCAAGTTTCCGCATGTTAGCAGCGATAACTCCGGTAGGCAGTCTAGTTCGAACAAGCCGTCTGGCTCTACTACTCTCTTTGGCAACCAAGCTCCCACTGGGAAGAAGCCTTCCATCGACGAGACCAACTATTCTCTCCAAAACAAAAGAGACATGACTTCGGACTATCAACACTTCGTTCCCCGCGAGGCTCCCAACCGTGGAATGCTTAACTCCCAGGCCGATACCTCCATGGGTAAGATGCCTCTTGGTGAGCTGGTCGACGAGAAGGAGCAGGCTGGAGATAAGGCTCCACCGATCTCTGGCGGTGGCCTGAATGCCATGAAGTAGTGTTAGTTCTTCTGGGACAAGCCCTCCATCTCAAAATCTTTCCTGGTGTTGTTCAGTTTGTGGTCACCTTACCAGCCGTCTGAACAAGAGAGGTCGGGGCGATACAGCCTTCCCCCGGGGGTAGCATGTATTTTTCGTTCAGATTCTGGCCAGGGTTATTGTAAACTGAACATGATTTGGAGTTTGGGCAGAACTGGGACATTTATAAAATACGGAAAATTAACCCACTATCATTGGATTGGGAATGTACCTCAATATCGAAAGACTGTCACCTTGTAAGATTATATACGAAATTAGTTTATGATATTAACGACTTGATTGATTCCCGTCCCTCTACCATCCTTTCCGGTACTTTCTGCAGTGGCCTACCAAGCTCACAGAGTCAGACTCTGTGATCCGCTCCTTATTACCCTTGGCTGATAAACGACGACTGGTATACATCCGGGACCCTACAGAAGACCTTAATATTGCCGAGCATGAAGGAGCCCCGAGGGGAAATTAGAGATTTTTATTAGCTTAGTTACTTACATGTAAGTTAAAACAAAGGTGGCCGTCGCCGCGTCTGCATGTCCAATATTCGAAGTAAGCTACATCAACATTAGCACCCGATTCAGAGAGCGCTGGCAGATGCTCACTTTAAGGGTCCTCCCTTCAAATTCCGTGCTGGCATGACGAGGTTCGTTATAATAATGATGATTGTAAGCGTCCTGGTTGATACTCTGGTCGAAGGAAGCGAACGACACGCACGCCCAGTTGTCGCGAACGCTCAGATACGGGTTGCTTGCAAGGAGGCGAATATAAACGGTGGCGCCGTTTTTGCTGGTGAGTGAATATCCGACTATTCCTGCGGAACCGACGAACGGTGATTGTGAAGACATCACATGGCCGCCTTCTCCTTTCTGGAAAGGTTTGACCTTGACACCTTTTAGAACGGATATAGGGTGCCGTTCGGTCGGAAGCTTACTGTTGTTGGGCCTGCGGCAAAGTCGCCCCAGTCACTGAATGTTGTTGGGTTTGGGACTAGAGTGAATGGTGTTTGGTTATCGACCGAGAACAAGATCTGGTTTTTGGTCATTTTTTCGTTTCGTTGAAGGGACAGCTAGATTTAAGGACAGTCTCAGCCTGTGGGGAGTGAAGCTATCGCGAGCAAACAGCAGGTTATTATATAGCGCAAGCCATCGCTCTATCTATTTCCCAAGACTAATCAAACAATTGAACGCGTAGTTCCAAATGGGAGCGGCATGACCCCTGTCTCCAAAACGCCAGTGCAGAAACGCCTTGTGAGGCTATTGATGACGCTAGAGTCCTCCACCAACCATTTGAGATCTTCCGACACACCTCGCAGCACGGCTGACTACTCAGAAGCAGTATTTCAAGCCACGCTTTTTAAAGCCCAATAACGAATCGCGAGTAGTCGCCTCCTTGTTTCTTGAAGGGTTCAGCTGCTTGCGTGCTACAGGCAAATGCTACCCTGAAACAATCGGATTAAGACAAGCGAACACCACCATCGACTAGAGTAGGCAGAATCATGAGCGATAACGTGGCAGGACACGGATATCACGGCACCTTTTTAAGCTTGCAAGCGTTATCGATGTTAAAGTAATTGGACAATGGATGAAGGTTATCTTCGACTTTAATTCTATTTCGCAAGAAAACTCGAACATGCATTATGCGCTAGCAAGAAGCTGAGTTGAACTTCCTGTGAGGCGGTTGCACCGACCATCACCATCAACATTCAGCGTCTGGACGGTTGAGACTGTCACAAGCTCCATCGACAATCGGTTAACCTGGTAGCATATATTCAAACTTAATTATTGATTGCGAATACTGTTCATACCACTTCTTCGTCATTATTGTCCTTCGATCGGATATCCGGAAGTCCGATATGGGTCATGAATATGGATCATTGGTTTATAAGTGGACACAACGTGAATATCTAAGAGCTGTCTGTATCATTCGACTGCTCATATATAATAATTCTCGGCAGAGTTTTATAAACTTCCAAAATGTCAGATGGGTGTGCTGATTAATTTCGTAGGGTTGAATAAGGTTGGAAATATTGATAAGCTGCAAGAGTAAGCTAGAGGTTACAGATACGAACATAGGATGGGAAGAAATTGAAAATCTCAGTTCACTTTCAATACAGGATACAAATATTCTTCATCTAGCATGGCTTTATGCTCCAGGAAGCTTGCAGTACCAACTATCGGCCTTGGTGGTGTTTCCAGATCCATCCCATCTGCTCTCATACGGGTACGGACAATACTCTGAAAGCTGTTAGCTCGTTTCTTCAAAGAGACATGTTGTGAAATTTACTTCGCTGTACTGTAGCTTTGTCTGGAGCCTCACTGCTGCCAAATCTGGCGCCAATAATAGTCTCAGGTTCTTGATCCTCCTCAACCCACTTCGTCAGAGCCAGGAGAACATTCTCTTCAGCCGTAAGTCTATCCTTCTTCAACGGATACACCTGACCAATATCGAATGCACCAGGACCTCCTGAGCAGTGATACATCCCAGGAACGGAGAAAAGTCTGTAGAAGGAGTGCATATCCTCTAGCGTGGCGTTGATGTTGGCTTGAACCTTGGCGAAATACTCGGCTGGTAATTTGGGCGTGATGGTTTGGTCAGCTTGACCATGGTAGGAGATTATCTTTCCTCCTTTGGCGTAGAACTTCTGAAGTTCGCCTTCTGCGGCATTGACGCCTCCTGGGTTGAGTTTAATGGCAAAGTCCATGTCTTTGACCGTGAAGTTGTGAGGTGTCCAAGTGGAGTCGTTGTACACCGCGCCGCGCCAGAAGTCCTAGAAAACCTTAGTAGCTCTTATTTACATCTACAGATTCTATAAATACCTGTAAGACTTTGTAGTTCAGGTCTGCAGTACCGTTGACCTGGTTGGCTGAGAAGACGCTCGTGTCAGCACCCAATGCAAATCCTGGGTATACAATATTGCCTTCTGAGTCAGCCAGAGGTTCGTAGGCTGCTCTGACAGACGCTACTTGCTGGGGCTTCAGACAGATAGAACTGTTGAATAGACCAGTGCCACAGGCCATGATCACTGGGTCAATGGCATGCGCAGCAGGGTTGTCAATGATACCATCCTCGACACCGTCCAGAGGATCGAGCAGCTCAATCTGTTTGGCCACGATCGCCTTCCACTGTTCGGGTCGAACATATGCATCAGAAGTCAGATCAGGCCATCCAATCCGTCGAGCAAGGATGCCTTTTGACGCCACAATGTGAAGCCAGTCAATGCCTGGCGCTCCAGCGAGGATTCCGTCAAAGTCATCGGGGTAGAGTTGAGCATTCTGCAGACCTTGGCGCCCTCCAGTGCTGCAGCCTTGATAATAGCTTTTTGAGGCTTTTTTGCCGTAATACTGCTGCACGATTTGCTTGGCGACTACGGCTTCAACGTGGATCCCTCGATGGCCAAAGTCGTTGATAACCTCTGGCTGGTTCAGGAAGAAGTCAAACCCCTGCTCGCCATCATGGCCTGTGTTGGTTCCGAAGCTTGCAAAACCAAGCTGTGCTCCATTTTGCACGGTTGGGAAATCGATACATCCTCCAATGCCGCCTGTTCCTGTGGCCAGTAGACGTTTGTTCCAATCATCCGGAAGCCATGCCTCGATACGGACTGAGCTGGAGTCGCTCGTTGAGACGCTGATAACAATTCTACAGAGGTCTGCTGTAATGTTGGCTTTGAAGTTTGGACCTCCGCAGGATGCTACTGTGTTCGGCAAGGGTATGACATCCCCAGCAACGTGGTGCTGGACTGAGGAGATGGTCCCGTTAGGGATTAGTAGGGTTCCGGCTGTGCATTTTGAATTAGGTTTTGCAATGACTGGAGATATAGCTACTGTCGCCAGGTGCAAGAGCTTCTTGATCATCGACGACACCATCGTGTCTTAGATTGACGAGGGAAAAGGCTGAAATTAACCCCGGTTTTAGAATGGCTTCACCTGAAATCACGACTTATTTATACGTCTCATCGGCAAATGATAAGAGGGGTTTCGGCAAACCAGTATGCTAATAACAATAACAAGACTGTGACGGTCTAGTCAATTGCTTGTTCTGGTAGATGGTTGTGAAGATCGCTTGGGAAAAGAAGCTATGTAACCTCCGCATTTCGGCGTCGGCGTCCGTCGCCGAAGATGGAGGTCATCTGTAGGTTCGTCGTCACCTCTGGGGAAGATAATACCGCGTTCTTCGATATCCGAACCGAGGGATGACCGGCAGCCCGAATACAATAGATATTCGCGATCAATTGAGAAGTCTATACATCTTGGCACAGTGCTTACGGTACCGCCCCGCGTTGCCTAGAAAGCGAAGCTGGTAACTATTTGTGTTCGTGAAGGCTTCATGAATGTGAAAGTGGAGTTCGATATGCTTTTAACAGTATTTAGCCAGCCTTTCTGGTTCCTGCAGAACCACAGTTCTTTGTTTTGTCACGTAGGATTTGCGTCAGTGATGGATGCTGGAGTTGATGACGTAACCAGCTTCGGGGTTTGTGATACCATGCATTAGTGAAGCATCAGACTTCTCGTAACTCATCACATCCTAACTTGGCAATCTCACCAAGATCAACAACATGGTTCGCGTATTCATCACAGGGTCGACTGACGGCATCGGTCAAGCTGCCGCAAAGCTCCTCGCCGAGCAAGGCCACCAGGTCGTTCTTCACGCCAGAAACGCCGATCGCGCCGCATCAGCCAAAGCCGCCATTCCCAACGCCGCAGCCGTTCTCGTCGGCAATTTATCGTCAATCGAAGAGACCAAGAAACTCGCCAAAGACGCAAACAACGCTGGGCCATTTGATGTCATCGTTCACAACGCAGGCATCGGCTATGGCTCGACAGCATCAAGGGAAATCACTTCGGACAAGATCTCAGCTGTATTCGCAGTCAACACCCTCGCGCCATACATCCTCACGTGTCTCATGGAAAAGCCCAGGAGTAGACTTCTGTTTATGAGTTCGGATAGTCACTACAGCGGTGATGAGACTCTCAAGAACGCGACTCAATCGCACTCTTACGGCAACACCAAACTTCACGATACAATGCTTGCGAAAGCATTTGCACGACGCTGGACCGACATCCAAGTCATCAGCATGCATCCCGGTTGGGTAAAGACCAAGATGGGAGGAAGCTCAGCACCAGTTCAATTGAGTGAGCCAGCCAAAGCATTGGCAAGCTGGGTCGCTGGTGAAGGATCTCTGACAAAGGCTACGTCGGGTGCGTTCGTTACAACAAGTGGAGAGAGCAGACCTCATCCGGGAGCGGACAATGTGAACAAGCAGGAAGAGTTGCTTGAGATGTGCAAGTCAGTTTCTGGCGTTGACGTACCAGCAGAGTAGAAGATAAATGCAAAAAAGAGATGCCTCGCTATTGCTCGCAATCGTTTATAGGAACAGCCCGATGCGGGGGTCGAACCCGCAACCTTGAGATCGCGTACTCGTAAGAGTCTCACGCTCTACCGATTGAGCTAACCGGGCGTGGCTCTGATTGGTTGAGAGGCGAGGGGCCAATTGGGTCACAGTTGAGTTCGTGGGGAAACGACGGTCACTGTGTTTGCTTGCATGGGAATGGAAAGAAATAGACAGGAACAGTTGCGCTGGAGAGATTCCAGTGATCTATCAATTTAATGCTGAATCTGCTGAGCCATGCGCAGTCCATAATGTTTCGCACGCCTATGCAGAAGTGTGTTGGCATGGGTGGAATAGAGTCTGGACAGTTTCAATTACTTGTTCATGCACAACTCCCAATACCAAGACTAGAGAATGCATGAGTGAATAGAAAGAGAGGCAAGGGCTTTCGGAAAGAGTTTTGCATTTCCAGGACCACTACGGGTGCAAACGATGTTTTTCCCAAGTTTGATGACATGTCCAGGGTAGTGCTCATGTCGCTTGTGGTACAATTTATTCCTACGTTTTTCTCTCAATATACCGCTTTCTCGTATATCAGGTATGTGGATTTGCCTCTGTAGCCGACAAGACAGTTACTTATTCAAAAACATGATATCGCGCTTGGCCCGATAAAAAGGCAACTTGTATGACAACGCAATCAGACAGAAGCTCAAGAAGAGAAACACACTGCAGCCACTTGAACACCTGCTAACCTAGAGGATGTGGATCTCTTGACCCAAAAAATTGTTCAACTGGATTACAAGCCCCAATTGGAATTATCTTAGTAAGTCTAGGTGCTATAGGTCCTATCTTATAGCTAGTGGGTAGGTCGCATAGGAAGCACTTGCATGTTACTTCTTATAACCGACAAGCTTCGCAAGCTCAAAATTAACATCAGCGAGAAATTGCTGACTGTTGAGAGGGGTAATATGTCGGTCAAAACAAGTTTCGCGCATATATTCCGCGTCTTCCGTGTCGTCCACGTTAAACACATCAACGCGCTGCCGTTTCCGTTCTCTGGCACCGATACCCCCATCTTGGTGATACTGAGCAACAAGATCAGGTCCCTTCTCCGATGCAGCCAGAATGTTTCGCGTTCTCTTAGACGGGTCCCCAGATGTACCCGGTCCTGGCGTTGCGGGAAGATCAGATCGTGCTGTGAAGGGAGAATTCGTCCCAGACGTCAATGTCGTCAATTCGGGAAGAGGCATATTGGCAGCCATATTTTCGGTGCAACACATCTCGTAATGGTGCGCAAGAGCAGCACGGTCCACATCTTGTGGGACATTAGCTACATGTCCGTGGCAATCCAATATCGCATCATACGGAACAAAGGCTCGTATACGAAGCGTTTCAGGATGAATCGAAAACAGCCGCACATCGAAAAACTCATGGATGTGACTCATCATGAGAATGCCGTCAGCAGGCGCCCAAGTTGATAACCACGCCTCGTGCAGTTGTCGACTACTCAGCTGTATATCTTGACCATTAGAAGAGTCCGGATACACATGGAACTGCTGCTGCGGGACGATATGACAAGCTTGCAGCCATGGCCCGATAGCCGAGCTGATACACCAAGATTGCTCTTTCCCTGTCATGGCACACCGCTTCGCAGAGACCATAACCTTTTGCGCGTACGTTCGGTTGATGTCCTCCGTTATAGGGATGATCATGTCGCTGACGTGCTGTGTTTCTTCGCCGTCCTTGTCCGGCGAAACAGAGCCCTAGTGTTCCCGTTTTGGAGATTGAGAGCCGGTTCGGGGCTTCGCTCTCTTCCTGAAGGGCATTTTGGCAACGCGTGCGTCTTCAGAAGCTTTCTTTGGTGGAAGGTAGCAGGGGTCATGGCGACGTTGGGGGCGGGGGATGTGTGTTGCGCATGAGGCTGTGACAGATGAGTATGGAGTGTGGTAAAGGTGTCTTACGGGATAAAGGACTGATCTTTCAAGTAAGATTCTAATGGTAAGCCTTAGGTAAATTACATTGTCCATGGCGCACAGCATGGTACCGCACAACCGCTCGTTCCTGTGCATCAGGACTCAGCAAGCTCGGTACCACCGTATCAAGCTCCTCCTCTTTGACAAAAATCGCAACATCTGCATTATTCCGGTTCCTTTTATCTAATCCAAATGCGACGCCATTCCAAGAATCCTCCTCCTTGGGTGAGTTGGGAAGTTCAAAGCACAGGCGCAGCTCATCAACAATCTCGCGAAACGTCAGGAATGCATTGTCGTGGTGCTGATAAACACCGGCGAAGTGGAACGCCCTTGAAGTGACGACAAAATGCGTGTCCCAGCCGTACGAATGCATGCGCGGTGTGACTGTGGTATCAGACATGATGAGGTTGGAGCTTGTGATTGTTATCAAGTCATGTTTGGGTGTTTAGAGTGCTGGACACTCAGGCTTATCGATAACACGCGGAACTTCAATGGGTTCATTGGCATCTGGCCCAATGCAGTTAGCTGCGTTCTGTCGATTTCAGTGTCTTCCAGCCTGGAGTATCACACCAGATAGTATAATCTTTAAGAATACTCTATCGACATATCTAAAGGACATCGCACTTCAAGGCCTTTGGAAATCTCAACTTACACCGGCCGCAACATGGGATCGCCAGCACTTGGACCTATTAAGACAACTACGGCATACAAATAATATTCATCCCAAACTTGACGACATTTCCCAGGGCACCTAGTGATAGCGATAAGATTACTTATCTTATCTAACTGTCAGCCAACCAGGTGCAAGATCTCCAGAGTTTGCAACATACCCTCATCCAACGTTGCAACCTCATCCAGGAGCAAAAACGAATGACCCCAGGACATCACAGAGGTTCCTAGAGCAAAAGGAAGGGTCTGGCCGGGGATTGAACCCGGGACCTCTCGCAAGCTGAGCTGTAGGGTTTACCCTAAGCGAGAATCATACCACTAGACCACCAGACCGGATCGGGCATTGCTGCACGTGATGAGTGTTGCTGAGGTTCGGGGCCAGAAACCGAATCTAAGAGGATGCAATTTGTAGAAGCTCGGTAACTAGTTGGAGTCTTGTGGGGCGCGGATGGGTTCACGGCAGACATGTCACCTTAAGAAGACATCATTTGGCAAACGCATGAATCACTCCCCTTCCTCCATGACCCTCGGCAATGGAATCAGTCATCGCAAAGCCCATGAGCCATGCTATTTCCCCAGTACCGTCAGCCGGTGCTGAGAGACAGGCTTGTACATCCATTGATCCCGAGGGTTTTTTCCTGCGCCCTCCGCCGACACCTGACCATTTATCGTCCTTTATCACACCAGATGAACAGTTATTCCAAACGATACATATGGGTGCTGCTGTAATCGATAATGCAAAGTGGCTGTTGCTAGTTGATGGCCTTGTTCGGAAACCGTTTGCCCTCTCTTTGGCACAACTCAAGGCGTTACCTCAGGCTTCAGTTACGTCCTTTCACGAATGCTACGGAAGTCCTCTGAAACCTCCAACGAGTAACCCTTGGCGTATTGGCAACGTGGTATGGACTGGCGTTCGACTGTCGACCATCCTCGCTCTTGCAGAGCCTCTTCCTGAAGCATGCTTTGTTTGGTCAGAAGGGCTTGATCATGGAAAGTTCTTTGAGTACGAGGCAGACCGCTATCAGAAAGACTTACCTGTAGCGAAAGCTCAAATACCTGAAGTGCTCCTCGCATTGAAGATCAACGGAGAGCCACTCAGTAAGGAACGAGGAGGACCGGTGAGACTTGTTGTGCCGGGTTGGTTTGGCACAAATTCGACAAAGTGGCTCTGCAGGCTTTCATTGCAGGAGACTCGCGCCCCGGGACCTTTCGCTGCTGTTCTTTACAATGAGAAAGACCCAACAGATCCTCAAAGAGTGAGGATGCGGCCGGTATGGGAGGTCGAAGTGAACTCGATGATAACGAAGCCAGAGGACTCAGTAGTCATCTATGCAGGATCGGTATGGGTTGAAGGTTGGGCTTGGAGTCATAATGGAGTAGCACTGGTAGAAATCAGTAGAGATGAAGGACAGAGCTGGATTCGAGGGAAGGTAGATAACAAAGAAGATCAGGCTTGGCAAAAGTTCACTGCCGCATTTGATCTTGAGCCCGGAGTTTGGAAGTTAATGGCTCGGGCAACTTCTGAAAGTGGAATGCAACAGCCTTTGGCTGGAAGACGGAATCATGTCCATAGCATTACGGTAACTGTCAAATGACCATGATCCGCATCTCTCATTGACGCTCGACTTTTGGGGGACAATAGGCTAGCTGTGAATTCCAGCAAGAGGACTGACAAAGGATAGCCAGGAACAATGAGGAGAGACCCGGCGTCTGTTCTTCTTCTGGCCGCGTCGAGCAGTGCTGTCTCTTTGTTGAAAATACTGGTCTGAGCTCCCCACCAACCCTCGTGACTTCGATCTTCCACTGTGAATCACAAAGGGACGCCATGAACTAAGACGGGTTCTAAAAAGTGGTAAATCAAACTCCTGTGAAGAAAAAAAGGTCTTCCCTTGTCACCAAAGGATACCGACATAAGTTCGAGTGTCATCTCCTCCTCAACCTCACAACATCCCCGGAGGACTACCTAAAGCGCGCTGCCCATCATGGCGCCCTTTGAACCCAAGTTCACCAATGAAATCCAACAGGTGCGTTACTTCTTCTTCGTTATCGTCCCATTGCTAACAGTAACAGAAGATGTTCGTCGCCGGTGAGACGCAGGAAATCGCCAACGAAACCGCAGCCCTTGTCGAGCAGATAGTTCGCGACCAGATCATCCACCTGGTAAGTATCCAGACTTCTTCTCTATTTGAGATACTAAATCTAACCCATTAACAACTTACTAAGGCCAAAGACCTCTCCGCCCGACGCGGAGAGAAGTTCATCGCAATCAAGGATATCCTGTTCCAGGTCCGCCACGACACCGCCCGAATGACTCGCCTACAGAATGTCATCCGGTGGAAGAAACTCCGCGGGGAAGCCAGAAAGACAACAAATGACAAAGACAAGCCCGAGAACGATGCCGAAGATAGTTTCTCCGACACCGACAACGCGCCTGAGGACACCACCAAGAAGACCACCGAGGCTTCCGCTGCTCTCATGCCCTGGGACGAAGAGTTCATGTTCGCCGTTCGACCTCCCGGCGGTGACGCTGATGCTGTCCAGATCAGCGAGAAATCCTGCGAGCGCCTCATCTGGGCCGACAAGGTCACTGCCAAGATGTCAGGCGAAGAGTACACCAAATGGTGCTCCTACCGCAAAGCCTCCTTCCACCGCGCCAAAGAGGCCAGGTTCCGCGAGTGGGCTTGCATTGGCGTAGTCGCTGACCTCCGAAAGAAAGACGACGCCATTGAGATTCTGGGCTCTATCGCCGTGGAAATGGTTAAGCGCCTTACCGACATGGCGTTGTCGATCCAGGCACAGGAAATCACGACTCAGGGCGGGAAGGAGAATGAGGCAGCGGCTGCAGCCCTTCAGGCTAGAAGACAGGGCCTGTTCCTCATGTCGAACCCGCAGCGACCTGCTATTGATGCTGGGCATATCCGAAAGGCGTTTGAGATGACGCAGTCGACGCCGAAGCGACGGAGGTACCAGCTGAACCGGATGGTAGGGCCAAAGCCTCTTGAGTTGATCTGAGTTTGAGGATGGGAGAAGGGATGATAGAGGATGAAGACTGGTCTACCTGTTTCTTTAGGATGAGATACATAAAACTTCATAGATCTAGACCATAGATACGGCACAGAGTCTCACGACTCGACAACCTCTTTCAGCGCCAGAAGTTGCGCATTCGTCCACTCCTTCACCTTGCCTTGCCATTTACCTCCTGCACCTCCGCCCTTGATATCCTTGATAACCACCTTGACCTTCTGTGCCATCGCGTCGACGGCAATTTGATCACCAACAATGACAACTGGTCCACTACCCTTTGGCTCCCCAATGGCGATGACAACCACAAAGCCCGTGCCCTGGAGAACATCCCTCGTCTCCCCGACAATCTTATTAATAAAGTCCGTATTCCCGTCGTAACGGTGAATATACGCATTCATCCTGTTCTGCACAATGGTGCGGATGGCCTGCTCGCTTTCAAACTTTGCAACCTCGAGTAAGAGCTTCCGCTCAGATCGTCTCAAGTCGGTGACTGTGTCGGAAAGAGCTGTAGTTCGAGAGACGACTTCACTGGGGACGTTGCTGGATGACAGGAGCTTTGCGATGGAGCTAATGGCGCTGACGGATGATGTTGCGAGCTTGATGGCGCGATCACCGGTTATGAAGGATAGACGGCAGTTCTTGCCATGGACGGATTGTGTTGAGCCGAGGATGATGAGGGAGATGTGAGATGTTTGGGAGAGGTGAGTTCCGCAGCACCTGAAGCAGTTAGCAGTCAATTCGACTGAAGGATCCGTAGACTCACGTGTTTGTATCAAGGTCTCCGATGTGTATAACGCGCACAACTCCATCGGACTTGTCGTAATCACCAGGGAGCTTATCATGCTTCGCGTCATCTGGCGTCTCAACCTTTATTGGCAAATTCTCTCGGATCAACTCTGCACACTCATTCTGAATAGCCTGCATCTCTTCCTCTGTCGGTTTCCGCTGCAAGTCAACGTAGTTCATGCTCTCATCAGCGCCCATGCCCCATCCGAGCGTTTTGAGATCGTGGCGGTTCTGCATCACAGCGGAGAGGAGATGTTGGCCGGTATGTTGCTGCATATGATCCCATCTTCGCTTCCAGTCGACTTCTTGACGAATTCTGTCACCGGGGGATAGGGGTTTAGGGGAGTAGATTATGCAGCGGAGACCTTGGCGCTGAACGTTCTTGATGGGGATGGGGGTTTGGTCTGTGCCTGAGAGGGGGGTGATTGTGCCATGATCTGAAGGTTGACCGCCGCCTAATCGAATATCAGTAAAGTATTTAATACCTGAGAGAATAGGAGGTGTGATACCTTCTGGGAACAGCACCGAGTCAGCGCACTCGATTAACCACTCATCATGCGAATGAGAATGCCCATTGCTCTTCTTTGACTTGTGCGCATGCTTCGTTGCCTTTTCACATGAAATGACTTCGGTTTCGAGGCTTTTGAGGTATGAATCTGATTGACACGATAAGTCGCCGACAACGCGGCCTTTGCTGGTTTGCTCTGATGTCGCCATTTCGACGATGAGATGCCAAGTGATAAAGGACCCGTTCAGTTGAGATGTTTCAATGACGTAGTGGGGTATGCTGACAAAGACGACATGTCACTTGATCAGCTGAGATTTCGCGACTCTTTCAGGTTGAAATGGATTAGATTCGAGTACCTTCGAGCAGCGCTTTGTTCCAACATGGCTACAGACTCTGATTAAAGAATTAAGGTATGAAATAGAGTTGGGTTTGACTTTGTGTAGCGTCGAGTTACCCTGTTTTCAGAGCAACGCCCAGCGGGGGAATCCGATGAACCGTAACACCATGATTCCGGTCTCATTTCACAATGACGAGATCTTCGTTGCAGGAAAGGAAGGTTGTATAATCCTTGTAATGAAAACCGTATTGTTTTTGAGTTAATGGTCCTGCGCTACATGTTTGAAGCGGCCTCATTTCCGCAACCGTTGCTCATCTACCTTTGGCAACCGCGGCCATGCGATTACAGGCCAGTCTCCAAGAATTGAATCAGATCCTCCTTGTGCTCACTCTGCAGATCATTGATCTTCTCCCCGTTCTTGTACATGTGGAATGTGGCAGGTTGCGAGACACCGACCTCCTCCGCTAGACCCTTCAGGTCGTCAATGTCGACTTTGACGAATCGGAAGTCCTTGAACTTGTCCAACTCATAGGCGCTATAATTATCAGGGTAAATTTTCCTGGAGAGGCAGGAGGGAGACTCACTGAGCGAATGTGGCAGCAATGTGCTTTGACTCTGCGCTGTGCGTAGAGTAAAAGTCCACGACGACGATGGGATATTTCTTCAGAGCATCTTGGAACTCGTCCTTGCTAGTAATTGTCAGCATCTCTAAGAAATAGCCAGGGGGGCTTGAGGGAATACTGACGTTCGGATGTTGTGCACCATCTTTTCTGGATTGGGGGGTGATTGACGAGTCTGATCGCGGCGAGTCAGTGCGAAGTTGGTGTGCAGAAAGATTTGGCCTGGGCCCGAGTCAAGTATGTACAGTAGAGATTGGTGATGTCTGAGACGTGCAACTGTGAAGTGAACTCTGAAATGATGAGTTTTGATGTTTTGATGCCGAAGCTTTAATGGTGACGTTGTTGATTACCTATTGTGAGACCTTTTTAGCTGACATCATCATGCCGTCATTACGAAGTATCGCAACATTCTCCTCCGCACTTGTTCAACACCGAGTACCGATGCTCGGAAAGCAGTATTTGCGAGATTCCGATACTTCGCCGCTGATTCCTCTTTATTTGCAACTGCAATATTCTGCGGGAAACTGAGAAGTAATAAGAGTCTTGAACTAAGCGATCGAGAAATAGTTAGACAAAGGAGGATTTAAAAGGCTTGCGTGTAGAGACTGGTTGCACTTAAATGTTCACTAGTAAAATTCTCTTCATCACATTATATAGATGCTAAGGAGTTATTTCACAACGTCCTATATTCTCAACTCAATTTAGCCACATTAGCTCACGAAAATCTTAGGAACAAAATACTGAAAGAAGAAAAGCTATGACTTCACTGTGGCCATGGGCCTATGGATAGATGAGAGGAGCAACAGAGCATACGGCAATGCCGTTAGACGCTAAGAATACAACGGAGATAAATCAAGTGCAAGCACCTTCCACAACAAGTATTCTACATGCACAGCTAGTTGCATGGTCTCGAGTTGGCGTGTGAACTCAGTATGCTTCATGTACCTCCCTCTCACGTCTAAGTTCTGCGCCAACGGCCAGCAACTAGTCGCTACTTATTCTACCAGAGTCACGTTCACGAATCATTGGGTTTCGAGCAACGGTAAATGTGGCAAAGTAGCCAATTCGGTTCGGCAAGGTTACCTTATTTATGAACAGGCTAGGGACTCTCTTGAGTTTGTGATTTCGGGACAAAGGACCAAGGCGTATAAATGCGAGAATGTTCTTAGTATTGGTAGACCGTTGAGCTCCCAGTTTAGTGCTGGATGAATTGTGATCATATTCTCCTTTTCTAACATTCTGTTCTCCCAACAAGACAGTTACCCACAAGCAAACATCCCCATGCCTGATCAATTTCACCTATCGTTCACCAAATCTCATCACACTTGGTCTTGTCCTTTCCGCAGATGTACTGGAATGGAAGTTAGCCGATGATCCTCATGAATCGCTGTGATTTGTTTACCGTGTATGGACTGTCAGGGCAATCATAAAGGTGGCAAGGTCGTCCCATGCACTCCTTAGTACATGGAACAACCCGAAGGATAGTAGCTCCCTCGCAAAGGGTACTCTCACAGGCATTGACTGCGGTGGCAGCGAGAGCGAAGAGGGCAGTGTAGATAAGCTTCATGATTGTGAGAATGAATGGGTGTTAGTTTATATGTTGAGATGACGGATTAGTTAGGATTGCCAGTGAAAGAGTGCGTTGGAGTCAACTTATTCTTCTGAGAAAGGTATGTCTCTTTTATAGATATCGCAGCATCGAGAGCCTGGAGCTCGGGAGCTGAGCATCTCGTCATACTTGATCAAAGCTTGAAAGATTGATACGGAAGGGCCGATTTCGACGCCTGGCTGAGGAGATTCTTGCTTCATCGTGGGGTCGAAAGAAGGTGTAAGAAGCCACATGCATAATGATTCGTTGGAGTTAGTTAAGCTTACTTCCCGTGACATGAGGTCTATAGATCCTCCTTGCATCGCCTTGTGTGCCCATCCAATCAAGCCAACCTGTTACTAAAATGCTGACTGCAGTTCCATTGCAGATCTTCGTCTGAGACATGGCAAAGCGCCATGAATTTCTGCATATGGAAGTTCAAACAATTATATACTACATCACTGTCAGCTTACATGAAACATAATAAGAATACTGGCTCACGAGGATGTTGGGCTTACTTTTCTTACACCGCAATGGAATTCTGCGTAATCAGGGAACTTAACTGATGGCGAATAACAATCGAGTATCCGATTCTGATATTGTCTCGATACGTTTGGTTAGAGCTTATTGGGTATGCCAGTGTTATTCTATGCTTGAGAAATAGACCCGAACTCGCTAACTACCTGTAAGCAGCTGAAGGCTAAGATGTGGAGTGTCAGTTGCCTAAGAATTGGTATCCGATTGTAGCATAGCCTTGGGAAGTCAATTCTGGAACTTCTTAGATAGGGTAAGCACAGTTCCATCAGTAACAAAGTCACACAATTCACGGCATATGTGACAGTAACGTGAGATATGATGCTATGAAGGAGCGCTGCTTTTCTATGTGAAGGATGTCGATGAATCCGGAGTCAATATCTACAGAAGCTCCCTATTCTCCCTGACCAACCGCTGAAGACTCAAAGCTGAACTTCAAGCCAGGTAGAATCTCAATGCTATCAGGGCTGCCTTTTTCACCAAGAAGAGTGAGATGAATGAAACTCTCCTGGTCCCGGGTACTTTCCAGAGTAATTTCTTGCTTTCCCTTTTTAGAACCAGAGTGAACAACGAAAGGCCATGTGCCCTCCTCAGTAGTGGATCCATGAATCCCGTCGTAAACCTTAGCAATGACATCACGCTCCTCCTTGGGCACTGAGATCGAAACCCCCGAGACTCCAATCGCACCAGAAGGATGCTTCGTGTAATAAGGGTCGGATCCATCTTCTTCCGGGTAAGGTACTCGCAAGTGTCTCGGTGTGCGGTCGAGACACCAGAACGGTGCTTTGCCTGGATGCAGAGCATTGCCGGAAGTAGTGTAAGCTGAAGCAACAGACCACTTCAATTCGACTCCATCAGGTCTGATACGACCGCCAGCGACTGGGGGCTGGTAAAAGATTTCAGAGTTTGCTTCTTTGACCCGCTGTTGGATCACTCCAAAGTCCTTTTCATTGGGTAGTGTATACGCCCAGTCGACAAGAGTGTTCTCTTCCAGCTGTCCCCATCTATGCGTCTTTCGCCTTCCTGCATCCAAGTCATCTTGAAAGGCGATGAGCTCAATATAGACACCATCAGAAAATTCGATCAGTTTGTTCACTGTCCGGCCGTCTGCGTGGGCCCCGCCATCAATTACGGTGAGGACACTTTCCAACCGCTTTGGAAGTTCTTGGAGGGTCTGGTAAGACACCAAGATCACAATGTGATCTAAAATCGGTCGGAGACTGTTGCTTTCGGTCATTTTCAGTAGAGGACATGTGTTGAAAGGTTGAAGCTGACGATGAGGGGCATAGCTTAGTGTTGCGAGCCTTTTGAAGTAGCCAATTGCGTGATCAGAACCAGTATTACGTCAACACGTCAAAGTTCGCGACAGAAGAACTTTCTGATACAAATTGCTGTTACGTAAAACTGATCCCGCTTCAAGTATGGGCCTGTAGACTTCCCTTCGTAGGCCTTTCTGGATCTGTAACAATCTCGTCAAGCTCATCCATAGCATCCCATAAATCATATTCCCTCGCCTCAGAATACTCAGAGCTTTCGTCCATTCGCTGAGGGCCGTAAGCCTCCCATACCACCCCAATAGATTCGGCATCTCGTAGCTGTTGGTATGTGAGCTCCTGAGATTCAAGCTCTTGCTCAATCTCCCGCATTTTTGGAGCCCAGGTCATTCGGATCCATTCAAAGAAGTCTGCCAGCCCCATCACCTGCCGCATATCGTCTTCAAAGCCTTCAAGGAGATGTTCCAATAACTCAAGAACAAAAGAATCTTCCTCTTCAATTTCGCGACGCTCCTCTTCTGGCAAGGGACCTGAGGCTATCGGAACTATACAGCAGCAAGCGTGACGCAGGTCCAGGATATGAAACGTAAAACGACGTACAATGGCCGCATAGATCCATCGATAGTCATTAATCTTGTCCATTCGCGACGAGAATAGACCAGTTATCAAAATCTTTGTTGCGTGCCTAAGTTGATCAACCAGATCGGGAGGTCTTGAGAATTGAGTGTGCTCCGCCCGCCAAATTATGGCCTCTAAAAGCTTTGCCAGAGGATTACACCCCCCTGTAGAGCACCAGCAGTGACACTTATCAACAATCGTCCCAGAAAATGCGATTTCAAACGCTGGCAGTGGTAGTGGGTAGTCTGGGGCCCACTTTCGGTCACCGTGGGTGCCAACCCCCATGTTGGCCATGAAATAATGAGCAGCGGTCATTTGTATCCCAAGGTTTGTTATTAATGGTATACGAAGCTCGGATGATACATCGGTGTCCTTGTAAATCATCCAGGAAAAATATGAATAAGAGAAAGGTGGGCTGACATATATAAATTGGTTATATGCATAACCACCGCTCATGAGAGTGACGAGGTTGGAGATGAAGTCTTTAAACTCATTCTCGGAGTAGTGGAACCCAAGCATATTGGCATATTCGGCCACCTCGCCGCTAGAGATATGTGAGTAAATGGACTTCTGACTGTCTGGATACCAAGTGTTTCCTTCATAAACCTGGCAGTACATTGGCATGGGGCAACCTCGAGCCTGGAGTTGGCGTTGTACCCTTGCAGCATTCTGGTCTAAAATCCTTGATTGCCGAATTTCTAGGCCTTGCCTTTCATCTGGAGAAAGTCTTTGGTAGGAAAGTTCCTTCAACCTATCTCTCCGTCCTGCTAGAGCATGGATCAAGGTCTTATAGCATTTCAGACACCTACAATTATAGTCAAACGCAGTAAGGGATTTGGGGAAAAGTGCTATATCTGTTTGAAGGAGCATTTCCAACACCTCGCAAGTGCCGCAGCTCGCTTGAAATTCGTCGGTACGTTCGGAAAGGCTTGCTTCCACCGCATAGTCAATCGCGTCATGGCCACGATTGTCTGTGGCGTGAAGAGCTCTAGTATCTGCATAGTGAAGTATAACTCTTATAACATCGGTATTTTGTGTTGCAACGGCAAGATGGAGCGGGGACTGTCCACAGTAATTGACTTCGTTGATGTATGATGGGTATCTCGCCAATAACTGCTGAACTGCATTTGGATCTTGCCGAATAACAGCATGTGTTAGAGGGCCAATCTCGAAAACTGCCATTTGCGTCCATTACTATTGGTGGGCTTGAGCTTAGATTTACTGACACTTACTTTCAACTGCTTGTGGAAAAGCTTCGAGGAGCCTGTATCCACCACGGACAATGCCCCTATCCCGACGCCATCTTAGGGAGAAATCGTGATGATGGCCAACTGATTCCGTATATTTTGATAGAATAGCCGTTGCAACTTGTTCAGGCCTGGAACAGTAGTGAAACCACCTCCTGCTGGCTACCAAAACAGGGATAGGTTTACTAGATCAAGAACATAAGTGGAAGTTCCACACATATGACAAGTAAAAGCTTTTCTTAACTTACTCTGTGATACCGAGTGTACGGGATGTAGGATTAGCAACAAAAGCAAGCATCTGAGATAGGTCTGCCATGTTATCGGCAGCTAAAGTATTCCCCCCATCGATCTGTAGTCCTTTAAGTTAGAGAGTATAATACAATAGGCACAAAACAACATACTATAGGGCTATTTAGTACGTGCTCAAGTATTGAGTCACCATTTCCATCGACATCGGTTACAGAAGCAAGGGAGTTGGCATAACACCAGATGAGTCGTCTGAAGCATGAAGCCAACAGCGCCTGCATGTCCTTTCGCGGCAATGACTCATAACAAGTGACTGCGTCAACTAACCGAAACACAGGGCATACTTCTGTATCCACTGTCGTAATCCAGGCCACTGTTTGGCCAAGTTCTAGTATGCCTGCACCTGTTGTGAATGACAGCGAGACTCTACTTGCACACCCCCATGACCTTCGACTTGCGGGGACCAAGAGGCTCAGGACTCGCTTAGTCCGTCTGGTTGATGCCGGAAGCTTTGACAACGGACATTCGGGTGCGTGGTGGTCTCTTGATCTAACTTCAGCTTCGAGAAGGAAAGGTCCCCAGAGACGTTGGCTATATCGTACTCGCTGCGTTTTACAAGAACAAAAAGCATCAAATGTCATGCTACCGCCACTCTGGTAACTGGTCGTTTGTATACTGGGTATGAATGTATCAGATCCTGGATTCTGCAGTGAATTGGTAACAGCACTAGGGCGTGAGATGAGGTCCGAGACCTGTCGCGCCATTGTTCTCAGTAAAAGCTTTGAATCCATCGAGTCTCGTGTAAGGATCAAAAGTTCTTTAATGTCTTGTTGGATAGTACTCAGTCTGTCATCACGTAGCTGCGATATCCTGTGCATTTCACCCAGAGTTGCTTTGTTGTTTCCCGATATTACGTTGACGTTGGCCACGGCCTGTTGCAAGTTACTGATAACAGAGCTCGTTGCATTGCTAGTGTTGCTTCGCCAATTAATATTCGATATCAGGATTAGAAGAACGAGGATCGAGACATACAGCTGGAAGATTTGTAATATGGTTTGTAGAGCACTGTTCGTGCGCGAAAGAATTTCCTCCAGCCTTTCTAAGTTCTGCTTCTTGAAAGGGTATCTCAATTTGGCGCAGAGCTCTTTAGCCCTAGCGGTGTTGCTGTTCGGCAAAGATATCGTTGGGCCTCTGAGTTCTTTGACGACTGCCAACAAATCGTTTACCGCGGAGAGACATGAGGTTTTGCACGAATCGATTGCCTTTTTAGTCGTAGGGTTACCAGTCGGCGCGCTAGATATCGCAACATCAAGCGCATTGAGAGAGAGTTGAATGTTGGTCGCGTAACTGCGTGCTTCCTTTAGATCTTCTTCGCGGCCGTCAATGTCATCGAGATATTGGGAAACTTCTTTGAAGAGTTGCAAACCCAAAGAGACAGTGCCGAACGCGCTGCCCGCTATACCGAATGCTTCTGCCATTGGCGTGTTAGGTGCATGCGTGTCAGCAAGATCGAAGTGCGGAGAAGGCAGAGGATGATGGACTCAATTACCCTGCCTGCGTGCTTGATGTAGAGCCTGAATTTTACGGAGGCGTCACGTGGCTACTTGTCTGCTCTTCGTTAGTGAGCCGCAATTCTCCTCTCAAGGTTGACACAAGGCTCTCAGCCTGTCGTGAAGTGGTTCACCTGATGTTGAATTGGGCCTACCATGGCCTCTGTGGCTGAATTTAGGCATAATTGACACCCAACACAGCCCCTCACAAAGTAGGACGAGCAGCCTGATTGGACTTCGGAGTGCATAAGCGCTGAGAGGCACTTCCCGTTGGCCTTATCATCACTCAAACCCCAACATTCGTTAAGTGTCTGATTATCCTTATAACAGAGAAATTTCATTATGAATTCGAGATGAAATTTGTGAAAGCGACAAGCGAGCTGCTCGATCCGGCAGCGAATGATTCAAAGTGCAGCTTTGAGTATCCAAAAAATAAGGCGAGAAGTAATCTGATCTATTGGTATTCAGCAGACGGGAATTAACTTCAGGGCTGACACTCTTCGATTATGCTTGGCCAATGGTCAATTAGGCAGATATGCAAATGCCCCTTCTACTGAAACATCGTGTTTCATCGCGGGTGAGATCTTCACCCACGTTCGGCGGATCTCGGACAGCTGTGTCACATGGCCATTTTTGCCGCTTGATCTTCATCGTCTTGACCCCAGTCCGATATGGAGCTAATGATGTTTTCAATGATCATTGTTTTTGAATTTTATTCTTCTGAATATGATCTCACAAAAGGATAGGTTCTGATATTCAGTAGAACAATAAGCACCTTTGATCAATCTATATAAAACACTAAACAAAAACAATGACTGTGATATGCTCACGTACTGACCTGCGGTGAGTATCCTGTTTGACTACTCTACTTACCGCAGGTGTATTTAAAACGAATATCTAACCATCCAATTCCCAATGCCGGCATCAATGATAAGCGAGTGTTGTAAACGCCAATGGCTCCGAAACTTCCCAAATAAACAACCACGATCTAGGCGGCGGGCATCACGCGTGTTGAGGTCCACGCACCAACGCCGGTCAAATACTGGTCCATAGACTCCTTTCTGCGAGGCCTTATCATAGGCATTGGCCGATCTGGAACCTGCTTGATGTGAGTCAGCGTGACAGAGCTGACTGAAGGTTCAACATGCATAGAACCAGATCGTCGGGGTTGTTGAGTAGTAACAGTGCCCATATTGCCTAATATGTATAAGAAGTAAGTGAAGAGTCAAGCCAGTGGTCCATCCTCGATCACTGACCGTTGTATTCTATGAGTGTAGTATAAGGGCGCTTGCCATAAGAAGTCATCGTGAAAGTAAATCGAGCAGGGCGCAAGATGCAAACTTCAGCTATGAGATAATTCTGAAGAATTTGAAAATAGTCTTTTGAAGCGCGAAGAATTCGAAGATGGTCATTTTTGCTACTGAACTGTTAAGGTGACGGTCAGTGGAGAACGAAGCCATTTTATAACCAGATTACCCGACTGCACAATGATAACTCTCTTTCCGCATTCCGCGATAATCTCATTCCTCAACCCCTCATGAAGGGGCTTTGCTTGGGGCACATGACATGTACACGTGAGATAATAAGTGCGAAAACTACCGGCGGTTATGAGGGACCATCCGCTTCCAGAAAGTCAATAGAGTTTGACGGGACCGAAGGGGGCGAATTTCAAGATCAAATGTGCGATCGTCGTTATTTGATATGATGAGATATCGGACCGCGCTCGGGGACAACTCAGCAAGCCCGGCGCTAACAACAATAGTGCCAGCTCACAGTTTAGGGCTGAAAACGGTCCGCCTTGTTTTAAGCTTAGATTGATTGGAGAGCGTTTGTGATCTAAAATGCAGTGAAGGTTTGACCATCGAAAAGAGGAAATCCTGTGCAATCTAGGGACCTGAGATTTGCTGTCTTTGTGAATACGAAAATGCGAAAAGAGACAACGCAGAGGCCCAAACGAGAAGGTAACACGCAACGACACTTTAACCCATGTTTTTCTACTTCGAAAGCGGTTTCGAGGCTGTCGGCAGTGAGACAAAACTACTGGTGTTGGTTATTTGCACTTTAAGCAACCCTCATGTCCTGATTTGGAAGTTCGTGAACAGAGCTAATGGGCGATACTCGGAGGAAGCTAAAAGATGACGAAATCAAACATGCAGCATGACTACGCCTTTTATCATGTAATCGAGCGGGGTCGACTTGCACTTCATTCCTTTGGTCCGAGAAGTAGCTTATGTGAATGATGCCAACGCATCAAGTACCGCGGCTAATTTTTGGTTTGGTTTGGTATGAGGTATCAAATGCAGATCGCAAGATTGACGAGGTTCAGAACCCCACGCCCCCGGACCCAAGGATCTGTAACCTATGACGATGTTTCCTCAAACGCTGGGAACCGTTGTGTACCACGTGGACAGAGCGACGATCAAGTTACAGAAATAAGTCGCGTGATGAGATGAAAGTTGATTGAGAGAAGTGGCGAAGAGTAAACAACGAACTGCGCCGATCGTAGGTTGTTGAGCCATTGCAGTGACGTTCGGTTCCGGATGTTACATGTGACATGATGAACCTTCTCCAGTGAGTCTTGCAAGCTTGGATCGAGACACTGGGAATGTTGTATTGATGTTGAATCATGAAGTCGAGAAGCTAGTCCTCTCTGGACTTGACTATCTCAACTGAACTTCTCCAGTCGACCTTGATCATATAGATGATTTCTATGAGAGCAATGACACCAGAGCCACCTATCATTCCAGACCAAACACCATTCAGGCCCAGATCCAAAGGTCCCAATTCCAACCAGACCGCAATAGGAACAGCAGCAAAGTAGTTGACAAAGAACACAACCCACGCTGACACAGATTGTTTGGCCAAACCACGAAGTACGCCATTGCATCCACAAACGATCGAGTCGACGACCTGAAAGCCCGCAACTGCAAGCATGGTGTTCGTAACAATTCTCCGAACCTCCTCATCGCTCGCATAGAAAGGCCCAATGTAGTTCCTCAACAGGAACAAAACCGCACCATCAAAGAACCCCAACCCAACAAACATGATACCATAGAGTATCGTAATCCGTCTCGCAGCAGTGACATGCCCACCGCCAATCAGATGTCCAATTCTCGTACTAACAGCAACACCAAGCGAAAACGGAATATGCCACATCACAATCGACGTAGTAGTCAAAATCGTCTGCGCAGCGAGATGAATCGTGCTCACGTATGACGTGCTAACGGTGATGATCTCAAACGCAGCCCACTCCGCCAACGTGACAGCCGATCCGGCGGCAGATAACCGAACCATGGGTCCCCAGCCCTGCAGGGCACGACGCGTAAAGCCAGGCCAGCATTCGTGGGTTGACTTTTTGAAGAAAATGCAGATTAGGAGGAGAATTGGGCGGAGGGTGTTGGCTACTGCTGCGCCGAGAGCGGCGCCTTCGAGACCTAGGTTGAGTTTGAAGGCGAAGAGCGAGCTGAGGAGGGCGTTGATAGGCGCGCATATTACCAGGACTGCCATGCCAGTGTTGAAGTCGCCTTGAGCTTGGAGGAACCGTTTTAGTGCCTCGAAGGAGGCATAGCCGGGGATGCCTAGTATGCTGACTCGGAGAAATGAACCTGCTTTGACGGCGAGGTCTCGTTGCTTGAGGATGAGCGCCAAGAATGCGGGAGAACATATCCAAACTGCAGCAACAGGGATAGTAACAACTGTCATGAGAAGAAGCATACGCTGGACATGCAAGCCGACACCCGTCTTGTTTCCAGCCCCATACGCCTGTGCGCAGAGGGTGTCGAGAGCTGTTGCCATTCCTTCGTAGAGGGCAAGACCAGCGATGTTCATGGTCGTTACACCAATTGCGGCTGCTGCCAAGTCATCGGGACTAAGATGGCCTGCAGCTGTTGTTGTGATAACGCTGAATGAATATTGAAGTAGATATGTTGCTACCAGAGGGGCTGTATAGCGTGTTATGAGCGACAGCTCAGACCACCAGTCGTTCACTGGCCATTCCGAGACGGATCTTTGTTCATTGTTCTGCAGCAATGGTGCCGCTTCATTACGAGCCTCTTCGTCGTGAGAAGTCATTATCAATTGGTCATGAAAATATATTTGAAGAAGTTTTGTTCAAGATACCTGACGACATGAGGTTTACATAGCGTGCTGTTGTTTTGACTCACAGTCCAGATATGGCAGCTGGTTAACGAAGCTTATCCGATCCCGGGCGGGGAAGAAGGATGACTCTAACAATTTTGAGTCAGCAACACATGCAAATCGTTGGTGGCAGCGTTCATAAACATTACGCATAAACACAATTCTACCTGTGGCCACGAGTTTCACATTTACAAATAATGCTCCTACAACCTCCAATTTGCAGAACTCGTCTCCTCCATTCGCATGTCTTGCTACGAAAAGCATAGTGAAGAGGAGCCATGAGCAAGGAACAAGGATAAGCAACATCTCCTCCGTTACGTACTAATTCATGCTCTGACCAGCCCCAACTGGCCATTTGAAGAGTGGATTACAGTGGCTCAACAAGTGGCATCAGTGGATAACCCTCTAAAACCCCCACTCACGGCACCTGAAGGTATCGCGCAAAGTGGACGATCATATACGAGCACCGAAAATGGCGCTCGGCAGTTTAATTTGGTTGAACTCTGTCAACACGTTGTAACCACGTTTCCGACGATGTCACACAACTAATTTCACAAATCCTTGACCGCCAGATAAAGGGAAAAGAGAATTCTCACAATGTCAGCACCATATCACAGTGGCTAAGACATTCATCATTAGTTCAAGCCACGGTCAACCTCTCAGGGACCAGGGACCGGGCCGTAAGTCTGTTCCTTTTGATCCATTATAGTGCAGTACTGTACCAAGTGGACCGGAGATAACCTTGGCGTTAATTCCCAGCCGGCGAGTCGCAAGCCACAACGGACATATCAAACCGCCCCTGGATCCATTTTATCTTCAGCGACTGGGGGATTTGCCGGGTGCAGCCGCTTGAGTTTTCTCGGTGGTTTTGCTTTGTTCGACACTTGTTCCAACCGAGAACGCTAGCGAATCCTGCGGCGGAAGGGAACTGAAGAAGTTCAGATCTACTGTCTTGCGCCCGCGGTGCGGCTGAGGCAAGGAGGAGCTAATTCTCTGACGTTTGAGCCTTGTAAATCATAAGAGACAAATTAAGACAAGGAACAATGCCATTATTATCACTGACGCTAACTGCTTTACATTCGATATGCACCTTCGCTCGACCCCATAGAGTCCGCACGCGAAGCATGTCTATCATCGTAAGATACTTCAAAATCCCGATTCACCATGACACCCTCCGTCAAATTCCTCACACTATCGCTTCCGCTCGCTATTTCCGTTCGTACCTCTCCCATAACGTCCCTTCGCCACATCGGTTGATCGTTATGTCTCGGTCTTGAATGTCTTCGTAGAGCGCTGCCTAAACCACTGCCTTGTTTCGAGGTCTGTTTTGTTCGTGAATCGGAGAGGGCTGTCATTTCGAGACCCGTTCCGTTGCCACTGTCTTTAAGTTCGTAGGGAGTGTTTATGGCTGCGACGGCTGTGGAACCGAGTAGACTGTCGATTACACCTTTGAGACTGGGGATGCAGACTGTGATTACTGAGAGACCGAGTGCAATTTGGCCCCAGATCATCATTGAGACAGCTTGCCAAGTGATGTCGTCCGAATTGTTAAACATGTATCGTGCGTGGACGAGCTCGGGTATCGTGATGATCGGGACGATGAGTCGCGTGCCGAATAACGCCATAACGATGATCTTTCTTCGTATCGAGGTCTGGACTTCCCACATCATTGCGACCGGGAGAATGCACAGAGCAATATCTGTCAAGATGATCATGATACTGTTGTACAGAAAGATCGGTCCTTGATTCGGACACTGCGCTTCGTTCTCAGCAAGCCATGGCTCCGGCATTGGGCATTGGAAAGCGGTCGCAAATACGCCAGAGATGGCCCATGCAATGACAACTCCACCAAGGACAATGTTCGCAGTATTTAGTCCGCCTTGTCGATCGATTTGTCGAATGAGAAGGCCAAGTGAGATCTTTGTCGTCGCATGGACAAGAATTCCCAAGATTCGTGATGCATACATCAGCTATCACACATTAGCAGGATCCATACAAACCAGAAATAGACTTACCTTGCTGAAGCGACCAAAGTACTCCACAGAAAGAGCATCACGGTGCTCACCGAGTCCATGACTGCAGGCAGCAACAACACACGCCGTTTGTATAAGGTACAACAACGCAGCAATCAACAGCCCCACGTCAAAGTCTTTCATAGAAGTAATGTTCAATCGAATGATCAACTTCCCAATGATGCCGAGAAGCGCATAGATAAAGAAAATAACAGCAGTGATGACAACAAGCGCAGCATGGTTACTCTCTGTCAACGGGTAAAATGGCGGAGCCGCTTGCGATACTTGGTCCATCGTCTGCGTAGTATTCGATATCCTTCGGAGGGTTGAGCGGCCTTTAAACAAGGGACAAACTTGTTGGCCTTTATGCTACAGCAAGGGCGGACCGAGCAGACGGGGAGAGGGTAGCATTCGGAGCTGTCAAATAAATAGAGTTGCATTGGGGGAGGTGACAGCATGAATGTGAATGACCAGGTAATTAAATTAAGACATACATACACGATGAACCATGAATGGAACGCCAGGATTGCATGATCTTACCGTGTTTTGCCTTTGTTCAGCTGCAGTAATAATCTATCCGAGTCGTTGGAGTCAGCGGCTTGCTGTGCGGTCCTCTCATGTTCTAGGTACTGGGATATCTACTCTATCTCGGACCACTGGGCACCCACGTTTCAAGCGTCCTAGGCATCCCAATTACTGTCCACTTTTGTGCGTCTCCTAGTGGAGATTTATTGTTTTGTGATGTGGCCTATGAGAAGATGAGTGTCTCGTCGATCTCTACAGGTTGGTGATGACAATCACAATCCCTGCTTCTCGCTCAGCAAGATATGCGGAGTAGTAAGCCAAACATGCAACCTCTCTTTCCTCTTCTCTTCACTCATTATTGATCGTAAAGAAAAGAGCAAAGAGAACACGAAAACATGATATCTATTGTGGCTGTTGGTAGATAAAGCCCTGTCCCTGCTAGCATTATTCCTTCGAGTCCACTTGGCGTTACATCTCAAGCGGTTCCACGAGATATTTCCCAATGAGAAATGATCTGCGACGCCACAATCCCTCAGACAAAACCGTTCGATTTCATTGCCGGCCTTATTCGCGGCAATCTCGCCTCGCCTAACTCTCCTCCATCCGTTGAGGATCTGTCGCTCAACTTTGATCCCAGAGATTCTTTACTTGTTTCAGGCAATAGTTCGTTCGCATTTCCCCGACAGGTCCCACTTTGTAGGTATCCGTTGCTGGCACTTTTATACCTAAAGATCTGCTTACACCCAAGCCCAGAAATCTGTTGGTTCGTGTTCCTGCATTCAATATCGCTCGCATAACCTGGGTTCACGATGTCGCACGGTAGTAACAGCATTGAGTTGGAAGCCTCGGGCAAACAGCAGCCTGTTCCTGTGAGCGTTGACGCTTCGGCTAGGCCGCCTGAGGACTCCAACATCTATAATGTTACGCGAACGCGAAAGGTGTTTTCTTTTTCGCAGCTTTTTGCTTTTTCGTTGACGTACATGGCATTATGGGAGGGTATGTGCTCGTAAGTTATTCTTCCTCTGTGTCACGATCGCAAAGATGCTGATGTTGGTAGAAACATGTACTTTGCCCTCTTCAATGGCGGACCGCAAACGTTCTTATTTAGTTTTATCATCGTCTTCTGCGGCGCTATTGCCCAGGCTGCGTCTCTGGGAGAAATGGCTTCCATTCAGCCTGTCGCTGGTGCGCAGTACCACTGGACATTTTACATGGCACCTCAATCAGTGAAACGATTCGCGACTTGGATCCAAGGCTGGTCGACATGGTTCGGCTACGTGTCGCTGTTGGCCGCTATCGCGAACGTAACTATCATCCTACTCGAGTCGATGATCAGCATCAATCATCCCAGTTATGTCGCTGGCGGCTGGCATACCTCTGTTCTTGTCATCGCCATGTGCTTGGTCCACGGACTGATGAACGTCTATGCCTTCAAGCTCATTCCATGGGTGGAGCTTGTCGCCGGTGTACTTCACGTTTGTCTCTTCGTCATCTTTGTCGTTGTCCTTGTGGTCATGGGCCCTCGAAACCCTTCGCCCTTCTGGCTGCAGCGCAACATCTCGTCTGGTTGGGACAATGAGTACATCGCATGGAACTTGGGCATGCTGACCTGCGTCTGGAGTTTCACTGGTAAGTGCCCTTGAGAGTCCTCTATCATCGCCCCGCTCACTGTTTGCAGGCTTCGACAGTGCTATTCATATGTCCGAAGAGACCCGAAAGGCCAAGTCTGCCGTCCCTCGCGCCATGTTCTGGTCCATCTTCATGAATGGCGTCCTCGGCTTCATCATGGTCAACGTTCTCATCTCCGCCATGGGCTCCGTCGAAGACATGCTTGAGCAACCCAGTCAGATCCAGGCCATCCTCCTCAACGTGACCGGCTCCAATAAAGCCACCACTGCAATGATCGCTGGTCTCTTCATCATCTCCTTCAGTGTCAACCTTGCCAACATTGCTTCCGTTTCCCGTCTGACATGGGCTTGGTCTCGTGATGGTGGTATGCCTGCTTACTTTGCTTATGTCAGTCCTACTCATCGCGTGCCTACACGTTCCATCATTCTCACTGTCTTTCTTGTTTGCGCCCTCAACCTTCTCAACATCGGAAACACCTCCTATGTTGCTTTCGGTGCCATTACATCGCTCTCATCCTTGGCTCTGTACCTCAGCTACGCTATCGCCATTGCCAGTATCATCTACGTTCGTCTTTCAGGGTCTTCCATCAAGCTTGGAGAGTGGAACCTTGGTCGCTTTGGTCTTGCCGTCAATGTCTTTGCTCTGGTTTACACACTCTATGTCATCATTTTCCTCCCCTTCCCGTCAACTCTCCCAGTCACTGGTGAGAACATGAACTACTGCGGCCCGGTCATGGTAGCCGTCCTAGCTATTGCGGTTGGGTTGTGGTTTACACATGCTAGAAAGCATTGGAATGGTCCTAACTTGACCATTCTTGAGTTTGTCGTTGCCAACGCATCCGAATGATTATGTGTCCAAACGCCTAAGCACTGCAATACAGAAAAGATAGAAGAATAGACCTTCTTTAAGCAAATTTGCTTTCACAATGCTGACTGGCATTCATTAAGTTTTTGAATACCACGTCAGGTTTGTATCTCATGGCTCATACAAGCCACCAGCTTTCGTGCCTATATGAAACAATTCAGTCATAATATCATGCAAATCTCATTGAATTGCGTTTGAATTTGGTCTCAATCATACAGTATTGTCCAATGCTTCGTTGTGTAGTGTTGGGCCTCTACCAGAAGTGCCCTGAAACGCTGCATGTTGTCGGAAGTGGAGGGTGAAGCCGTCTCCGTGGCGTACCGCGAAGCCTAGAGAGACGCATGCTGATAGATAAAGAGCTCGATCTGTCTACAGTCACCAGGCTAGGGGGTGAAGAATAGGACCTTGATCTAAAGTTAAATAAGATTTAGATAACTTTATATAAATTTAGGATATTTTTTATTTAGTTCATTTTAACGACTTATATTAACATGTAATATTTTCTTGCACCCTACGGCCTGGGTTCTCAATAGCCGGGGGAACCCATTACTACCGTGGATCCCCTTGAACCGGAGCCAGTTCAGGATTTTCATGGGAGTAGCTGCTCTGTCGTGTTGTTCCACCTACGGCGCTTGGCAGAGGACCTCCATGACATCGCTTCTTGTCCAGTAGAGGCGCATTCTGATGCATGCGTAGGGATCTTGCTTGCGTTGGTGAAGTGTATTCTGGCGCCCATATTGTCGATGCAGCACCTATCGTAGTGGTGTTGTAAAGCGTTGCGATCAACATCTTCATGTAGCTGCGCTTTCTCGCCGTTATACTTGGTTATGGGTGAATAGGGGACAAAGCAGCGGACGCGGTGAGTGTCTAGATGAATAGAAAAGAGGCGGAGATCGAAGACATAGCGGAGATGTTTCATCAGCATGATCCCATTATCTGCATTCCAGGTCTTTTTCCAAGCCTTTGAAAGATTAGAGAGAGAAAGATCCGAAGGTCCACGATTAGCCTCTGGGTCCGGATTTGTGGGATAGAGGTGATACTGTGCCTCCGGAACAATATGGCAGGCCTCAACTCCAGGACCAAGAACTATATTGTTGAACCAGACTTCGCCTTCGCCACTTACAGCACATGAACTGCTCCTCATGCGACAATTCTCTGTGAATCTATTTATACGTTGGGAGATGTAATCATGGTACAGGCAGGGGCGATCAGGGTCAACAATATTGATAGGTTCTGAGTCCGAGCTGGTCCCTGCGGTACGCTTCGAACCGACTTTATTTCTCAACAGCTTAGGAGAAAGTTTCGGGCTACAGGGAGACTTTTTTGGTGGTAAGTACCGAGGATGGTGTCTGCGAATAGGTTCAGACAGATGTTGTGCACACTGGTCTAGGAGAATTTAGCATGCGACATTGCATGAGGGTAGATTGGGTTTAACATACCTCTCAGATGGTCGGTAAAAGGTGAGCTAACAGGCAAGTCACATGTTCTATGGATATAAACATGATAATTAATGATGTCTGGCGTATTGGTACTAAGCCGCGGAAGGCTCGGCACAGGTGTGTTGTAGGTGTCCTTTCTGATAAGCTTTGGGATTGATGGTTGATCGGGGCGATCCATCAAGGCAAATTCAATGTTGTCCCAATAATCTGTAGATATGTCACCGTCGGTGGCAGTATTATTTTGGTGACTGGTCTGGTTTGGTGTGACGGGGTCAGTGACTTGGAATTAAAACAAAGTCGCATCTCGTCGACGACGTCGCGAAATGTTATCAAGTCGCTACCCTCGGCCTGGAAGACACCGGCAAATTTTTGCGGAAGGTGGCCACAGTAGAAGACGACATTCCATCCAAGGGCACGAGTGTCAGGGGTCACAGCTAAGTCTGCCATCGCGTTGCAAGAAACTTAGAAAGCTGTGGAGTGATAATGTTGGTTGCAATGTTGATGTAGAGAGGGCGTGGATGCTTTGCTAGGGCAAGGAGAATAGTGGCTGCTTTGAAAATGCGTGCCGTGAAGGGCCTTTCCTTAAATGTTCGGACAGACTCTGCAGAAAGTGTTTGAGTTTTGTGGGAGAATAGACTTTGATGCCTATAAATAGATAGAGGACATATCATTCGATAAAATATGCAAAGAAACCTTCGCCTTAAAAGCTGGGCTAAAAGGACTTCGTCAAAGGCCGATCAGACTTTCGCGTCATGTCGAGAGTTTCGGTAAGATGAATCATCAGAAATCTAATAAATAAGAAGCCAGGGATGATCAGACACACAAAGCTGCACACAATACAAACTTTTGGATGTCTTGGTTATTAATTCCGAACATTGAGCCATCTACTTTATCTGCCTTGGTACCAAAGGCTGTGGACGCTATGTGGTTGAGTGCCGCCTATAAGTAAGGTTAGGCTTTAGGCTACGAATACAGACGACGAATGAGATCACGAGATTGTATGCTTCAAAGAATGACACTCAATATAAGGAACTCTGATCTTCCAAATCTGTGGACGGAAAACGACTCTCCCTAGCCTTCACAAGCATTAACCCTCCAAGAAACTTGCATAAATACTATATGGGGACCTTTTACTTACTTTTGCCACGCAACAGGCATGAAATATAAAATCTCTCCATCAGTCAAACATGGCACATCGAAGATTCCGTTCCAAATTACTTCTTTGTTTCTCCCTACTTTGCCGCCTGCCCTAGCTCCTTAGAAACAAAGCATAGGGAACAACAAATTAAATTTGACTTTTCAGCATGGCGTCTGTCAATTCCGCACAATATGGTCGGTACGGTCATCCTATTCCGTTGGGCGCCGATCAAGAAAGCACCAGCACGCCCCCAGTGCCACCCAGCGAAGAAGAGCGACGCGGCTATTTCCATGGTCTCCCAAGCTCGCCACTCCTGGTTGCACGCTCGAGCGCCGCGGCCTGGTCTCGCCTCAATTACTCTGGGTTTCCAGAGGAAAAGAAGCTGGCAGTTGCTACAGGCCACGCCATACAACAACCATGGAATGAGCCGAACAGCCCACTCCAAGGCAGTATCATGAAGACTCTAGAAAACTTGAACTGGACAGCCATTGATATCCTGAGGATTCGATCTAATAAGCACCTCACCGGGGAGAAAGTAGGCCCAGTCACGATGCTTATTACTGTCCCGGAAGACTCCACCACTTTCAATCAAGGATACGAGGCGGTTTGTACATGCAAGTCAATCCTCGAGAATATGGGTCTAGGGGATGTAGAAGTCGAAATGAAAGAGGGCAAACTCTTCAGATCTATATCGGCCCCCCTCAGTCCCCCTGAAGGAGTACAGGGACAGCAGCCGCTCCCACTCCACAACGGACGACTTCTCCCTGGCCCGTTGGCCAGTGCGGCGGATTACAAGTATAGATTCAATTTCACAGAGTACATTGGTACCAACATCGCTGCGCTTGACAACCGGCAAAAAGAAGGTACCAAAGGCTTGTACCTTCGTGATAGTCAAGATTCCACAACCACATATGCCCTGACGTGTCGGCATGTCGCATACAACAAGGAACAGCCTGCCGACAACTCCCGAGTCAGACAAGAACCCCCCGAGATTACTCAACCAGGACAGATCACTTTTGATGACATGCAATCCTCTTTTCAAACCGAAGATAAAGAACTTTTCAGGGTGATACATGGTTCTCACGGGGGAAACGTTCAAAAAGAAACCTACTTGGAGCAACAGCAACTGAACAAAATCAACTTTACCAAATTGCAAGCCTACAAACCCCTTTTTGAGGATCAACGTGCTGATCAGAAGTTTTCTGCTTTCGGCCATGTCGATTTTTCACCACCATTTAGGGTCTCGGAGGGGAGGCTGATGGACTGGGCGCTTGTCAAACTAGCTCAAGATAAGCATACAACTGAACTATCCCAACTTAGGAACAAGCTGCCGGTAACAGGACTATTTGGGGAGATACTCGAGTCTAAGGGCGTGTATGACACTATCGGATTTCAACTTAACTCTGAAGTCACTATTGGACCAGACGTTATGTCCCTGAAAGACTTGGAAGCCGTAATCCAAGCCGGAGATTCACCCCGAGGTTTGATTGGGATGATGCATGGAGGAAAGTCCGGGTTCAGTATCGGAAGCATAAACGGAATCAGATCTGTCGTCCGCGAGTCTATTGATGGCGTGCTTTTCACATCTCAGGAATGGTGCACTATAGGACTTGACGGTAGCGCATTTTCAAAATGTGGCGACTCTGGGTCCGTGATATTCGACATTCATGGTCGCGTTATGTTGCTATTGACGAGCGGTGTAAGGAGGGATGATTCGAATACTACAGAGGTTGACACGGCATATGGCACTCCTCTCGTATCGGTTCTGCATGATATGCGAAGCTATGGATATGAGCTTGACCTGGCCTGTTGAGATGTTTGGGAGTTAGAAAGGATTTAGGAAACGTTGGCAAAGAATTGGAAGCATTTCTCTGTTTGTGAGTGAATTGATAACTTTTTCATATCGAGATGCTCAGATACAGGGTAGCTAGCTTAGAAGCGCGTCCCGAGCCGAGACGTGATTGGCAGCTCGGCGAAATACCGGTAAACAACAAGGATTAGCGGGTGCTCCCTCTCCATCTGCTGAGTGCTTAAACTTTGAGCATTTCTTTTTTAAAGCAATACGTGAAGAGCCGACTGATGCGCTATCGGAACTCAGAAAGAGATTTGCAATGTCGGTTTCCTCAAAAGCTGAACGGCATCTCTTCAGCTGCTATCCGGCCACTCCGTAACTATTGGGCAACTATTGACTGTCGGTGCTAACACGATTGTTAGCGCCCTGACTATGGCTTACCGACATCGATAACCGGTCCGTTAGCCAGGGTCCCATTCTCAACCAACAGCTGTAAACTAACGACCAACACTTCTTGGCACATTCCAGATCAGGCCTCCGTCCCATAAATGGCCGTTCTAGAACACGACATGATCCATGGCAATGACAGCACTGCAAGCGACCTGAGCGGAGTCAAAAGCAGGGGCACGTAAAATGTTCCTCTTCGGTTCCTCGCTGAGCCCAATTGCCAAGTAAAGCTCTGCATTGATGAAACGTTGTCTTGATGGAAATAAGCAGAGAAGATGGGTGATGTCCATTCAAAGGCTGTGCCGCATGCGATTACCAGGGATAGGTCCATTGGCGCTGACATGACTTCTCGTAGATGGGACATTCAGCTGCAGTTGGGACTGCGCAAGATGCACGCTCGGACTGATGTTGTCATCAGTGTCATCTGACGTTGGTCCTGTTTACCAGGGGCATTGAAGAGTTGGACTCGTCACTGCTGTTTCACAACCTTGGACAGAACATCACCATGCGTCGTACTCTATGTAGATTATAGTCTTGAAGATTCGAGTGATTGACTTTATGGTTACATTAATAATTAACCATAATGGACAGTTTGTCGGAGAATTGTACTGTTAGTACGCGTCGGATGGACGGTTCGAGTGCTGGTCCCGTCTGACCAATGTCATCAGAGATCCCTGTCTCAGACTTACGATAAACCCAATTAGCCTCACCCAAAGGATCCTCCATGACTCCACATCACAACCAACCAACATCTCGGCGGTCGCTCTGGGCTGTGCCGCTATTGGAAATGACACGAAATGGAGACAGTAAGCCCAAACCCAATTTCCCAATCCTTACAAAAGGTTGTCTTGGCCCAAAGAAATTCGTCAGCCAACCGTTCTTTTGTCCTGTGTATTGTATCCACTAGAACCGACGATCAACCAGATCATACTGTCACTGCGCTCGATATTCAAGATGGACGTTATTACTTTCGACCGCCTCAGCCGGCAAAGAGGGGTCATTCTTGCCATGGTACTTCTTGTACTTGTTGGCCTTGTCATTCATATTTACGCCCTCATATTCTCACCAGCTTATAGAACTATGAAGGTTGGACGAACCTTCATTCCTTCGACTGCACGACCTTTCTAAGGTTCAGGAAGCTATGGCGCTAGATCAACACACAAATTTAAAGGTCTTATGATCGAACAGCCAGGCGGCAGAAGCCGTGACGACATGCACCCTTTCTGTTGGACTGTCGGCCACGGTATATCTGACGACTCGAGTCAAACAGAGTGGGATACCGGCACGAAATCTACGATAAACAAAGAGGTTGAAGGAGTTGGGAAACGAGCGAAGGCTGCATACCATATCTGATCGTCACTGCGCAACCTTCTCCTGATCGAACATCGAGCCTCAATGGTTGAAGCCTCTCCTCCTGGATGAACAAAACACCGAGCCTAGCGAACATCGACCTGTATTGCGCCATCAAGTCCGTCAAGACACAGGAGAGCATCACTGAACATCATATCAAGGACTTGCATTTCAGACTGGTCCTCGCATTGACCGGCACCACTGAGGAGCATGGACACCAATGGATGCTTGGTACTCTCTGCAAGGCAAGGCATGGCCTGAGCCTAGTGGAGGGTCGGAACATTGATAAGGTCCACAAGACGCGAGCGTGATGAGCGCGAGCAGCAGCTGACGAACCACAAATACTGCAAGGATGTACTGTGCTTAAAGGAAACCGCATACAGCTTGGGCAAACCTCGGTCCCATTTCTCAAAAGACAGCCATTGTCCTCGGCTTTTGGTTCTCATTCGACATGAATTAGTATATCAACTCTGACTATGATCGTATAGACCAGTGCCTAGAATTGGCATTCTACGAGAATTCAAATATGTAATCATCATGGTACAGGCAAAGTCTTCGGGCCGATAGTCACTGGAATCTGGCTCTGGGTGACCGAAGAACTTATTATGGAACAAATACAAGGCTTTAAGTATGAGTATAGTATTAATATTATGTGCTCTTCGGCGTGGATTCGCTATCTGATCTAGACGCCACGCTTCTGATGCTTGATATATCCGAAAATCCATGAAAAACACCCAACTCCGGGTCATACAGCCTGTTAGACATGCCTGACCTTCGAGACTCCCGCTTCTTTGACCTCGTCTCAGTGAGCCTTACTCCGGGTAGGACAACATTTGGTAAACTGATCGGTGCTTGTGCTGACTCTTCTGTTGTCGAGAGTCCTGGAAGAAAGTGACGAAAAATGGGTCGTAGCATCGGGAGACAAGCTGCAACATCTGTCAGCAAGGGATCTTGATGGAGTGGCCAGGGCGGTTAGTCCGTACCGGAGAAAACTGCCATATTTATCTCGACGGCTGCCCACATCATGTTCTGTGCCATGTCTTTTGGAATGTCGTCGGTCCGAGGGTTATATAACTTCGAATGCACCAAAACGAATATCGACGCGACGCATACTCTACTCATGGTTAGACCAGCAAATTACCAAAAGAAGCTCAACGTACATGGTTCCAGATGTAAAAAGCCCAACAACGGCCAGTTTTTGCGATAAAGGTAGTGTCATCTTCATAACTTCGATGACGGGTAAGATCAAGATAACGCAGTCCATAGTCGTGTGTACAAGAATCGTAGCAAAGAAGAAATTCGCTTCGTTAAAGGGACATTTGGCGCCTTGTATGCTCTTATTCCAATATGCTCTTATCGGCACACAGTGAAAGATGACCATGAAAGTCCGAATAGTGATCCATATGCTCACAGCGACAAGCAAGGTAATGATGGCGTATCGAATCGATGTATACTGAAAGACGCGCCAGTAGAAACAGAGGATGCTGAGTTTGCAAAATGCAATCGATGAGGCGTACAGAAGTTCGCAGATCCAGAGCAAAAGTCGCGACCGGTCTTGAATGCGGTTTGCTTCGGTTGGGTCTGCGATCGTGAGGATGGATTGGCCGAGTTTGTAGCTATGCGTCCCTAGACGAGGTAAGCGACTGCGATCGGATTGGAGGGTATCGCGTACAGTATATCGTGACGGAACAGTAAGTTGTCACAAAGAGCTGCAATGTACTGTTAGCACGTGCGCATTGATCTTCAGCAGTGACAGAGCCAATCCTACCAAGGCAATTATGGCGAAGTAATCGTCGAACCAAAGGCTCATTTTCGTCATTCGACGCGCCTTGAGCCGCAGACTGAGGGCCAGAAAGGCCGCGACCCAAGTGATGCTGATGGCTGCATAGATATCGGGCTGCAGCCCGGCCATGACGTCGAGTCCGTCGCTATTGCCTACGGTACGTCTACAAAGGTCGCAAGATCATCTTGGTCATCCAAACTACTCGAACAGCTCAGGACAATGACGAGATGAAAAGAGGAGAAGTTGTTCTTATCTCTGCCTCGGCCGTTTTACGATCGGGGAACCATAAACAAGAGGGGAAAAGGTCATCATTCGGCTTGGAAAAAAGCCTCGCCGTTTGGAGGCCGAGCTCTCGGGACCAGATTTAAAGGTGCCATCGCCGGTGCAGGAAAATCCGGGGTTTAGGGCCCGTAATGGTTCTGGGATCCGCAGAAAGACGGAGTTCTTGGGTGAGGGAGGTTTAGCTCATATCGGAGGGGAACCCGATGGCTTTCAACGTTTGCGAAAGATACGAAATGGTCAATAGTTGGAGAGTCTAGACTATTACTTTGAAGAAAAAATATTTTTCGTGGCTTTTTGATGATTATAATGACACTTGTTGGGCACGAGTTCCCTCTGTCAATTGGTCACCAAGGTTCTGTGGTATCGACCCCCTCTTTGGATCGGAGGTTGAGCCGTGATGCTCCGTGGCGATCATAAATCGCTATCTCAGAGTGGACTCGTGTCTAAACGGCTTTTGGTTAGTTATGATGCCAAGCTATCGACTTCGCTTAATGAATTGAAACTCAATTCGTGATCAATCAATCATAAGCGAAGTTTTAAGCCGCGGTCTCATTTGCACCATGGACTTTTGACAACCGTTGATAGCTACCGCCAGTTGATCTGCAGCTACGATTCTGACCTCCGAGGATGAAAATCCTCCCCTGGTGCTTCCCCGCCGGAACATTTGTGTGTGTAACGCACCAGTGCTGACAATCAGAGCCGGCGCTAAGCACTGGCTTACTGCCGTGATTCGCAGGCCCTGACATGCAAAAAATTGTCGTGAGATATCAGCACCTTAATTTGTCTTCTGTTACTGCTTGAGACCAGTTGCAATCTCATGAGGTCCGTTTACACAAGCTATTCAACGCCAGTAATCACTTTGATTGATGGCATCGAATCTTGCATTATAGAACACAACCTAATGCGACGTAATGTCGAATCATGATATGCAACGGAGCAGATAATATCCGATCGTCCGGAGAGGAAGCGGGAGCCAATTGCGTGTGCTATATATAATCAAAAGCAGGCTTTCGAATGGCAATGGGGGTTTGTGGTTTGTAACGCTGGATCAGGAAATGATCTGAACGGACCGTACTCGCTGAACGCGTCTCTGGTGTCGGGAGCCCTTATACGCCGCCTTCATGCATCTTCACTGTCTTCACATGAAATCTTTCACAATATCCACTCCTGGAGATTGATAATAAAGGACATCCATTGCTGAATAAGCAGTCTTATGAAGTGCATTGGAAGGTCGATCTTGTCTCTTCTCCCTCTGTCTTCTTTCGATGGATGATCTATCCAGATACGTAAATGCACACATAAGAATGTCTCGGATGCAAGCCCATTTACAGCATCCAGTGGCCGCTGCATATGCATACAGCCACGAAGCGTGTCCACCTGTAACCCAATGAAAAGCCAATGATATCATTTATCCTGCACAAGACCATCACATCACCCAGCCGGAAAAGCATGAACTGATGTAATTTAGCCAAGACATAATGCCGAGCGCGCTGCATAGAGCCTACAAAGGACTTATACAGACGTTGAATAAGCGCATTCGCTGGTTGGTAATTCGCCAAGGCACTCGCTGCAATCCACTATTTGACAAGGACCTATAACGCATATCGGCCCCCAAAAGTTCCTGCAACCTATTTCGTCATTAGGCCTTGGTCTGCTGAGAGGAGGTTGGATACAAGAAGCTGGCCATGTCTCAGAAATTCAAGCGGGTTTCTTCTCTCGTATCCTGCTTTGCGCAATCCGCTAACCGTCAGTATGCTGTTGAGTGAAGCTCATCTTGAGACTCCGCAGGCCTTTGGCGCCACATTTATCCTTGGAGTGTTCGCGCACATCTTTGTTCTACGCAAAGGAGAATGGGACCTTTGGGCTGTCAAGTTTATCAAGGCGTGGGCAACGTATGAGGTCACTGTCTCGTTGTTTCTCACCCAACTCTACTCATTTTCAGTCTGGCAAGCTTTATCAGTCACCAACAAATGGTTCGCATCATTTGCTGCTGGGCTTACAATCAGTATCCTATCATATCGGGCATTCTTTCACCGACTGAACCATTTCCCGGGTCCATTTATTGCTCGTCTCTCAACGGTCTACGCTACTTATCTAGCGGTAGATGAAGAGCATATGTACCTTGAAGTCCAAAAGCTTCATGAGAAGTATGGAGACATCGTGAGAATTGGCAAGTCGACTTACGCTATTAATATACTCTCGGCTAATTATTCTCAGGACCTACCGAGATATCGATTGCAACACCAAGTTCATTCCGGCCCATTCACGCTCCCTCGTCCCCGGTCATCAAATCGCCTTTCTATGGCATTACCCATCCATGGGTGATGCTTCTCTCTGAGCGACGAAAGAAAGAACATGGCATCCGCCGTAAAGCATGGGATAGAGCGTTCACTACAAAAGGTACCGAGTCATTCCCCCAGCCTCAGAAGATGAGCGCTTACAATGAGTAGCCCTGCGCGATTATGAGCACCGAGTGCTCAAATACACCAAACTTCTCACTGACCGCATTGATGAAGCGAAGGGTAAGCCTTTCAATATCGCCCTGTGGGTAAACTACTACACCTTTGACATCATGGGTGATCTTTCCTTCGGAAAAAGCTTCGACTTGCTTGAAAGCGGCGTCGAACACCACTTCTTCACCGAGTCGCACAAAACCCAAGGTTTCATGGGCGCGTTCCGAAGAATGGTTTGGTTCTTCCCTCTTGTTTCATCCATCCCAGTTGTGAACAAGTCATATTTGGCTTTTCAGGCTTATGTCAGGAATCAAGTCGAGACTCGACGAAAGGTATGTGTTCTCAGAGGAAGACAATACTCGACTAACCCGCGTAGAATCCACCGGCGGAACCAGATGTTTTTAGTAGCATTCTGGAGGATTATGATGCGATTGAGAAGCCTACTCAGCAAGACTTCGATAACCTTTGTGGTGATGCTCACCTCATCATCATCGCCGGCAGGTATGACTTGGCTGAAACATCTTAGTATAACGCTAATATCTCAGTGATACGACTTCGTCTTCCACGACTTGTCTCTTGCACCACCTCGCACTCCATCCCGATGTACTGGTCAAGCTCCAGGCTGAGATCGACGAATACAAGAGCACCCACGATGAATATGACCTAGTTTCCCTAAGCAAGCTACAGTATCTTCAAGCTTGTATCGACGAATCTCTTCGTCTTTATCCTGTTGTTCCTTCAGGTGTTCCAAGGATGACTCCGCCGGAAGGGCTGCAGCTTGACGATGTCTACATACCTGGAGATACAATTATACATAATCCTTCTTACACCATGTATAGAGGTATGCTGAAGGACAAGTTCATATGATTTCATTGCTAACTGGCCATAGATGAGCGTTGCTTTGAGAAGCCAAACGAGTTCATTCCTGAGCGATGGACTACTAGACCGGAGCTAATCAAAGACGCTTCAGTCTACGCACCATTTTCAACTGGCAAGTCTCCTATTCTCCGAACGGTACAAAGTAGCTGACAAGATAGGTCGCGGCGTTTGTGCTGGAAAGCAGCTTGGTCTTATGGAGATGCGCTATGTTCTCATGGACATTCTCTCACGATACAATATTGCTTTCGCACCAGGGACCAATCCTCAAGCTTTCATTGATGGCTTAAGAGATTGTTACACTCTGGAGCTGCCAAGGCTGGATATGGTATTCACCCCACGAGCCGGAGCCAAGGTCGAAGCATAGAATATGTGTTGATGGTTTTGGGAGATATTGAGAAAGACCAGATTGCAATCTTCAGAAAGCTCATTAATTATGCAACATCAGGCAACTAATATGGAACTCGTATCACTAATTATCCTTATGCTTCCTTGTGGGTGATTACCCAAGTCGACACTCAGTCCAGCTTCCCACGTATCAGCCTCAAAGACAAAGATTGACGAGTTTTTATTAGGACATCGCTCTGTAACCATTACATAAGTCCAGTCCGCTGCATGAGGCGCTTGATCAGTCCAATTGAACCATGCTTGGACATCGCGATGAACGTAAGGGTGTGTTTGACTAAAATCTGTCAGCGAATCCTGCAATGGAGACTCAACCTACTTGAAAGCGATGAACTCGGCGCCTGGAATGCTGGACCAGTAATCCACCGCCATCTCGGGGATGATCAACTTGGCGCCGGCACGAACGTAATCGGCTACGCCTCCACTATGATCTCGGTGATGATGCGAAGGCTAGATTGTTAGTCAACGGTCAAGTCTTGCTCTAATACACGTACCGCGACGTAAGTGACCTTCTTGCCAATATTCCTCTCAATCCACTCCATGACAGCCTCACGCCAGAAGGGCGGCGCATCGCACACAATAACTTCAGTCTCAAACTCAATAATAAGCTGCTTGAACCCTAGATCATTACTATCATCGATGATAAGCCGATGCACCTGCAGAAGCTCACCGGGTCTAGATCACTTCAAAGCATCAACGCTGACATTCTTGACTGGTGATCCGAGTAAACTTGTGCTATAATCTGTGACAAGACCACTGGGAACACCAGGAGGCTTTTCTGAAATATTGGCTTTCGGACCATGAGGAACAAGATCGAAGAGGTTGTTGCTGAACTTTGATGTTGCGTTGATTTTCTCAATCACAAAGTCTTCGAGAACCACGCTGAGTCGTTGGCTAGATGAGCTGTAGATAGTCTGAATAGTAAGGGGGAATTTGATTCCCTGTACTTCTTTTTAGTTTGAGAGGTATACGTCTTTTGTAGCGTTTCCGTAGATCGGATGTTGTTCTTCTGAGCGGACGATATATGGTAGGTATGTTTCCGGGTTGACGATGAGGAGGAGCTTGTCAAGATTGCTATAGATTATACGCTCTTAGCAAAATGATTGATCATGAGTCTTGAAACATACCCGCTGGAAATTTGATGCCGTCTACATCAACCTCGCGATCTTCGGAACTTTTAGACCGTCGAATCTTGATCTGTCAGCATGATACTTGAAGGTTCGAACGACTGTGTATTTGACTCACCCTCTCCACAAGACCAGGAGACATCATGAGAGCCTCAGTAGCATATTTATCGGCCAATGCATCTTCAGACGTTATCAAGCATTCTGTTTAGATGGGAAACCCCAATCATACCATCTACACAGCCAGATGTAATGTTCCGGGGAAGGAAGACTTCGTTGTTTCCTTTGACAAAGCAAGCAGAGTAACCATCGCCAGTCCAAACCACGAGGGAGAACTCCATGGGTTCCAATTGAGGAGATGCCCATCCCCACGAGTCTAAGTTGTCAGTTACTGCCACATAACCTGTTTGCTGCACTCACGTGAAGGCTGTATACGGCGGCCGATTCGCTGACGAATCAATGGGTAGTCTACTTCATAGGAGATGTTCTGCGTTCCGGATGTTGCAGCTGATACATCTGCACGCATGAGATTATAGCTTTGCATAAGGCTTCGAGAACGGTAGATTCTAATATCATAAGCTTAGTTACAGCATGTGGGAGTAAATTCACCTTTGGCATTCATAAGTTACGTTCGACAGATTTGATAGCCCCTCTTCACCAATGGCAACGATTGCCCTTTCCAGTTTCGAATTCGTACTGCTTTGATGGTTATCCAAGGGTATCCAAGGCCAAAGACGGTACAATGAGGCCCAGAATGGCCATCAACAATATTATCAGCCTCATGTTGGCTGCGAAAAGCGGATGCAGCGTAGAATGGTGTCTGGCCTGCGCATTGGGCTGCCTCGGAGCAGTGTTGGATTTCTTCCCAAGGTCAAAATTAAGGTTAAAAAATAAATCAATATATATGGAAAGCATTAAAGTTTACTCCATGTTCAATGGTGACCCTTTGTAGCGTCATTGAAGCACGGCGGCGCCGTGGAGGCGCAAGCGTTTGTCCCTGGCGCTACTGGTGGTCACAAACATGTTACATGATAAGGACTAGCCATGGGTCAAAATATCTGTGAAAGACTCACTTCTTGAATTATTCAGAGGTTAATATTTGTGCAATGGCTTTTTGGCACAAGCAACTCGATAACTGACCAACCTAGGAGTCTTCACCGTTTGGTATCATGATCCTTTCACGTTCAGAGCTTTAGCGGAGAACTATACTTGTCCCTGTCGGTACTTAGAACCTTATCAAACATAAGGACGCCATGTGGAAAGAATTTTGCTCATTTGTCTATTCTAGGTTCCATCAGCTCCACTTACTGCGCCAGAAAGCTTCCAAGATAATCGGCCTTTCCAATAGGCACGCCCTGTGCACGTAAGATGGAGTAGCCAGTGACGATGTGGAAAAAGAAATTTGTCTGGCCGTGGTAGAGTGTAGCCTCCTTGACGGTGAGATGGAGGGTCCTGTCAGGCCGGGGGCTTTCAAGAGTCAGTGAAATGTCGCAGTATAAACTTTAGTGGCGAAACTTACAGCTCCACTTTGACATCCTCTCGTGAGTTGACATCCTCAGGCTTCACGCTCTTCACAGCCTCGAGAGCCTTTTGAATTCGGGCGTGTAGGTCGGCAATGGTCTTTTCATTATCCTCGAAGAATGTGGGCTCAACGCCTGTTAGACGGCCAATGGTGGTCTGAACAGCTTTGGTAGCAGTTTGCACTTGGAAGACGAGGGGAAGTTGGTCGTCTACGAGCCTGGCTTGGTGAAAGACTTCATCGGCGTTGAGGCCATTTTCTTTGGCGTATTGCTCGGCTTTTGTGAGGACATGGTCAAAGGTTTGGAGACCCTTGCTGAAGGTGGGGATGATGAGGTCGTAGAGAGAGGTAGGCATTTTGACGGTGTGAATTGGTAACGCGATGTGGCTGACTCAAGTAGTGAAACAGAGATTGATAGATTGATATGGGGTAATTATGTTACTGTTAAGGATATCGCAGCATTCATACATATACTATGATCTCTTAATCGCGCATTTGTAATACGGAATTGTGCGATTACTCCGTCGAATATCGTATGCCGACGAGCCGTTACCGGAATATAGCGGTGAGGCGGGAGCTGAGAGAATTAGATACATTAGTCAGATTTACTAATTGCAATATTGATTAGAAATGACGAATGCAGGACTGTTTTGACACTCTCATTCATCACGACCCTGGTCGACTCACATGGCGCGACATGTCGTGATGTGGGGTTCGGGCACGTCATCTGCAGGAACCTCACGCAAAGGCAGAGGCAGAGCGCCCTGGGTGTTTTTCCGAAAAGATGTACGATTATGATTGAAAACTCAACTGTGGCTGAAGTGAGAAATGGGGTAGTGCGAGCAAGATTAGGATAAGACCTGTGATTGGAGGCTTTGAGAAGTTACTCGTGATAAGGTTGAGAGGTCGAAAGAAGCTTCGTCCCAGTACACAACGGCAAAGAACAAAGGCAATCCTTAAAGACCTTTTGATGGACTGTTTCTGCTGTCGGCTCTTGAACACTCCACTCTTGGCTAAAGACCGTTGGTAAGGGAGCTTGTCTTGAACACGTTCTAGGTTCGGCTAATCCTTTCTTGCAGTTCTCGATTTTCTATTAGCACAACTACCCTTGACGTCTGATTATCGCCATATTATATTAACTCAGAAACATATACCCATAAACCAAGAAAGTTCTCCCTAAACTTGCTACCTATGCGTAATTCGTAGTTACGTTCATCTGTATTAACACCTGGGAGCTGACAGACTTCGGTGTTCCAAAGCTAACGAATACAAGCATTGCTATTCAGCTATGTATGTGCCTGCTGCCCTTAAGGTTAAGCGCTAGGCTGCGAACACAGTCGCTGAATAAGATTGTTGTCCAGCATTATCCATACCGTTGATTGGTTCTCTGAGAGTCTTCCGGCGACCTCGAAAAATGACTCTCAAATATAGTGAAACTTTCTTAACTACAAAGTTGTTCGATAGACCAGACTGATATCATAAATATGTGTTGAAAATACACCAAGAACTAGGACTATAGACAAATTTCTTTTTTTACAAGTCTAATTGCAGGATAAAATGCGCATCTCCATGCTTCCTCACAGAGCTAATACCCAGAAAACACCAATTGCAAAGAGTTTGACTACACCCACAGATACCCTATGCACCATATCAGAACAAAGATGCTACGACCATGACGCACAGAGAAGAGCACTAGCAGGTATTGACATATGTCGCAAATTTCGCTTCGCCGAACTCGCCCTACGTGAACGTGCGACCAAAAGAAGGGAATCGAATTGTCTTACTGGATCACAAACGGATATGGTGTCTCGGTTGCCTACGGAGATCTATACCATGATAATCAACTGCCTCGTCAACGATAGGGATGGGAAGTCCCCGGAGGAGATGGAAGTACGGGCCTATACTTTAACATCTCTGGCATCTACCTGTAGAACCCTCCAGATACTTTGCGAGAGGTACCTGTATACGAACCTGAGATCCCAACGACTGTCGACAGATATCGGATCACAATGGCTTCTTTACTTCGCTCTGAGTGTGGAGCCTCGCAGAGCCCATACCATCCGGTCACTGAGATGCGAATCCTGGTCACCTTATTTCCAGTACGAAACATGGCTAGAGATCCTAAGGCTCTGTACCAACCTCACTCACCTTGAACTGGTTTGGCAGTACTCGACTCCCAAAAACTTTTCAGAACGATTGGGAAACTTGGTTGCTGCTTGTCCCAATGTTACTGAGTTCACATATGGCGGACTCTGGTATATCAATGATGGGTTTTGGCCCGGGACTCTTGAGCAAGTGGCAAGGTTTTCGCAGCAATACGCAAAATTTGCGAAACAGCTTTGCCACTTGGAAATCTGTGGGTCAATCGACTGCATCCGGAAAATTCTTATGTATGATTACCCAAATCTGAGGTCTTTCACTATTAACGTGGATGACTATCCAAGGGAGTGCAACTTTTTTGAGGTGCTATCTTCTCACACTCCCAGTTTAGAAAGACTGGAATTATACTGGTTCGAAGAAGCCAACTTGCGAGACCTGAATATGGGATTCAAAGTATGGGGGAAAACATTACGGTCTCTTGCTATAAATCCTCCCATAACCAGGTATACCGACGGACTTCTTGCACATCTACTGCCCCATCTTACAAAATTGGAGGATCTTTATTTGGGTTCGCAACCTGGTTTCCAGCTTTCAGATCTCCATGCCATAGCTCAGCCGGGCGCTCCACGCCTAAAATCATTCCAATGGCGAGTTAATGATACGATATTCTGGGATTTCTTTGCGAATTCAGAAACCGTCAATCAGGCAATCATCGACATCTTTCTTGCGCATTCCGAGACCCTCAATAGCTTCATCATAGATGAAGAACTCGGCTTTTGGGACTTTGGCACGGATCTTTTCGAGCACCTCCACAAGGCAAAGAATTTGGAGAACCTTCGGGTACCATTGCATGACACACCTACCGAAGATGAGATTGAAGGTCTTCTGACCGCATGTCCGAAGCTTCGACAGTCAGAAACAGGATTAATCGTGGTTAGGGAGTTCTTGACTGCGTGCACCTTGACGACTATGGAGTACAAGGAGGACGATTTAGAGGCGGTTGAGAGTAGCTGGAACAGTGAGAAGATCATATTTCAGTAGACATGTGCAAACCTTTGTCTTATATTACAAGTTTATTCTTACAAGTATCTAACTACATGTTGATACTATATATGATAGGTAGCGGCAGAAATCTGAGAGACTGTGCAGTATATGAAGTATCAACCATCTTCCGGACAAATGCCGGACATGAAGCCACCGTCCATGCCTAATAACAACAGAGAAAAAGCCATCGCAGACCATAGATTGGAATTGGTTCTAGGGAAATCACCCTCGACCTCGGTAATCAAAGATAATGGTTCAGATGCTGATTTGCAGTTGAGACTTGTGGGGGAGAGCTTCAATCAGCGGTGAAGGTCAGCGGTGGAGACTAATATACCATTATCTTCGCATTTTAAATCAGGAACTAGAGATAACAGAAGGTCTCCTAGTATAGCATCGTTTGTTTATTTTTGTTGTCGTGACGTCTGTAAATGTGTAAGAAACCCTTAGTGTACGTGGGTAATGTGATGGTAAAAGTCGCGGCAACTCCAAAATATTGTATTATCTAGGCCAATTCTATCGACCTCATCGAAGAAGACCCAATTCTCTTACTGTTGCAAGATTTAGGCAACAGAAATTTCTCGAAGTATGCTGGCCTGGGACTTCGATTTTCTGGCGGTCACTGGCCCTAAAGTTGGCAAAGTAAAGACAGAGTTCACGTCCTGTGCGGAAACGTTCCAGCTGATTCGTTGGCAGGCGTGCACCTCTGATGAGACTTCACAAGGCCCCCTTTTAGTCTTAATTTCGAAATGCAGATCAATTCCTTGTCAAATCTAAAAATACATACATAAAGCAACATGTCTTCTGCTATCCCTCTACCCTTAAGACCTTATACCTCAGACCCAAGCTTGAGCAACACAACTGCTACGCAAACCTTTGACTCGCAAACAAATCCGCACCGAACTGATCCTAATACCAAATCGTCATGAATAAGAACAAGACACCAAAGAGTTGGCCAGAGTGGAATTTTGATAAAGTTGAGGGGTCAAAAGAGGCTACAGCCTCCAGGCCTAAGAAGAAAAAGACACCAAAGAGTCCGCCAGAGAAGAGTAAGCTGCCAAAGGTTCCGCCCGAGAGCAAATTGCAACAAAGTATTCGGGCACTAAGAGCCATTGCAAAGCAAAGGCCCGATGACCCTGAGGCACAGCGTCGAGCTCAAGTCGCAACAGATCTGTATTTTGACAGCTGGTCGCGCCACAAATTCCCAACGCCGCTCATATCACACGGCCCAGCAGAATCACGGCAGCAAACAAATTGGGTTTACAATCTCCCCGCCGAGATTTACTATGAGATTTTCGATCATATCGTTGGCGATTATCCCAGTTGTCCGCAGAGCAAACGATTGCGAGCAAAGACTTTGCTATCCTTGACCTGTTCCTGTCGGCTATTTCAAGAAATCCTCGAGAGGTACTTATACAAACACCCACGAAGTTGGATGTTCGATGAGACTCCTTCCGTCTTGATGTTTCGGTTCTCTTTGATCATTGAGCCACGCCGGGGACCTAGCGTCCAGTCACTATCTATGAATGTCAAGTGCCTGTATAGCAGTTCCCTTTGGCTTGAGATTGCCAAGCTATGTCCGAACCTCAGGCACTTGGAGATAGTTGAGACTAACAAGGGCCTTTCTAGCTCTCATCTGGAATTCTTGGGAAAGCTCTTCTCTGACTGCCCAAATGTTACGAGGTTTAGTCTTAATGCAAGGACTTCTGACTCCAAAGTCAGTCGGGCGTATAAAAACAACAAGGGATTCTTGAAGTTTTGGAAACAGCTCACGCACATCGAAGGACTTTCGCGTTCGGAACCATCCGATATAATTTTGATCTCCAAGCGATGTCCCTCACTTCAACGACTGCAGATTGACTCTCTTGGACATCTCGATCTGGGGAGTCTGTTAGACGCATCCCATGTATGGGGCAAGACCTTAAGGACTCTTTACCTCAACTGGCTCACAACGACGAAGGCTGCTGCTATCCCTCAACTCCTTGAACAACTACCGGTAGTCGAAGAGGTTTATCTGGCACACCTATATGATGTCTGGCCATCAATCCAAGCTCTGGCGCGCTTGAGCCCACCACGACTCAAGCATTATAAAGGAGTGAGCCACCGCGGGTGGGACCCTATTCACTCGCTTGAAGTAGAGATAGATATATGCGACATGATTACCTCTCAAGCTGATACTTTAGAGAGCATCAGTATCACCGGCCAGTATGATCTCAATATTCGCGTTTTGGAGGCTATAAAAAAGGCAAAAAAGCTGGAGTTCCTCAATTTGGAGGTCGATCGGCTTCTGACTGATGAAGAACGGGAAGATTTACAAGCAGCATGCCCTAAACTTCAAATTTGCGTTAACCATTATGGCAGAGAGATCGATCGACATAGGGATTCAGACTGGTCCTACCCAAAATGTGGTAGCTGGGGGTTTATTCCTGATGATTAGGATTAATAATGTTTTCAAATGTAGTAGTAGTCTTACATATATTGATTGATAGTTAAAGCTTATGATATCTCAACGAGACATATCAAGCCAACACACTTAAAAATACCAATTAACTTTAGGCTTCCAAAGGCAATATGCGCATAGCCTCCACAAAGATAAGTCTCCCAATTAAAATCAGAATAATATGCTTTTATGATGATTCGAAGTCACACGTGGCATAAATAAACACAGTCAAAATCACATTAAGTTCCCTCGAAGAGGGTAGTCTTACATATATCGATGCATTATTTAAAAAAGGGTTGCGATCGCAGTTTTATAGGCATGAGTATTAAATTTCTTCAAAATGTTCTCAAAGCAATAACATCTGATGTTATTGTGAAGGATAATGGATTGGTGGCCCAGAACTGCCGCTGCGGAAATGTAATGTAAAGAACACTTAGAGAGAGGTCTTTGAGAAGAACCTGCAACGCACATGATTCACAAGAACATCAGTCTCAGCAGTAGAGAACGCCGGAAGGGTTAGAATACTTCAATGTTTTCGGTTATTTTTGCTACCCGTTCGGGCGGACCAGACTCGCGATGGCTCCCACCGTACGTCAAAGCAATTGTGTGCTTGGCACTGTCTATAGAGTAAAAAAACCAGGTTTATCTTTGATAAGAGCAGAGTCTTTTGCATAATCCTATTCAACGAGAAGCCAATTTGATTTCTCATGCACAGTCGAAAACTTACTTATGGCAGTCGAGTTTTGATCTACAACGCAACGCGGCCCCTGACAGTGAGTGATTGGTGTTGAATGCCACAACGCGTGCTTACTGGCCAAATACTTGCAATTCAACTGAGTTCGAAGCCTTTCATTCAAAGTCAGACGCCATCTCAAAGCTTATTGGTATAAGCTTTCATATTGCGCCAAACCTTCATCTGCACCCATTTCTATGACCAATAGAAGAGATGCATCTCAGTGCTTATCTAAAAAGCATGTTTTGTTTCGCTTCCCATATAAATGCTACCTCTGCCCATCCTTCCAGTTCAAAAAGGCCTAAAAGAAAACATCTTCAGGTTTGCGAGACGAGATCACGAAGCTTTGTGACACATCCTTGTATGACAAGAGGCACCGACATCATCCTTCAACAGAGAAGTAGGTTTCAGGCAATAGATTTCCTCAGCGTAATCAGCTTACAATGAATACAGACAGTAAAACCTACCATTACAAATCACGTGCTATGGCTTACCCTCTACTCGGGGTCTCAGAACAAAAGCCAGAAGGCAAGATGACAGACGGTTATGCTGAAGCCGCGGTTGACATTTCCCGCCAGGTCTCCATGTCAACGAGGTCGCGAGACAGGTCCTCAGACTTCCCAACCTCCAGGCTTCCAACAGAGATATATCAAATGATCGTTGAACATATTGTGCTGCACTTTGATGAATGCGACAACGATCAAGTAGCAATCCGGGCCAAGACTTTATCATCCCTAGCTTGTACTTCCACGACCCTCCAATGCCTCACAGAACCATATCTCTACTCCTTTCCAGAAAGCTCACGACTGAAAAGCTCTCAAGGCCAAGAACACTTCCGACTATCACTGGCAGTCGATTCTCGTCGAGGAAACCTTGTCCAGGTTCTTGACTTTGTGTGGGACGCTAAGGTGTACTCTCGAACGCTTGTTATCGACACGACATAGCACGACGGTGTCCAAATTTACATACTCTCCATCTGACATTTCCTACGAAGGCTTCCCCGGAGGACGTTTTCAGCCAAGCTTATGTCGATAACTTGGCTGATCTGTTCTTTGTCTGTCCGAAAGTCAAAAAACTGCGCCTGTCTACGTCTCACTCATTCTCAACGTATGAAACAGAAGTTATTCCAATACCGGAACAGGACGGGCGGATCGCCGAGTTTGCTGGACAGCTCTCCCATGTCGAGTTGAGTGATGGGTTTGCCTGGTTTAAGATGGCCATGTTGCCTTACCTGTCACGAAATGTGATATCGTTCGTCATGGTAAACCCTGGACCCGAGTATCATCCAGGCTTCCTCGAAACCCTAGGCCAACGCTGCCCAGTTTTGCAAAGTCTCAAGATTACGTGCTGGGGTGTAATACCACTGGAACTAGAGACACTCTGTAAAGCCTTAGGCTCGACACTCAAAGTGTTGTACCTAAAGGGTCTGTATGCCGATAGTGTCCTAAGCCGGTTCCTTCCCCACATGCAAGTACTGGAGCATTTGAGATTGGGCAACCCTTTCCCTTTACATGTCGAAGAAATGGACGCCATGTCTAGCCTATCACATCTGAGAACATTTATCGCAGACGATGATGAGGATGAAGAATTCAACAGTTACTTTCTGGAGGAAACGGGAGCAGACAGGGATCGGGCTCTGGCTAGGTTCCTATACGCACGTAGGATGACACTGGAGACTGTGTGGCTCGATTCAGACGACCTTCTGAACAAGGATGTCTTCGAGAACTTGAAGCTGGTGAGAAATTTGGGTTCCGTGGGCCTATCGTGGAGTGACGCTCTAGAGAGGGAAGAAGTCGAGGGTCTGTTGGAGGCTTGTCCTAAGCTTCAAGAGGTATCGGATATTCGCAAGTGTGTTGATGGCATGTTAGATGGGGGCGGGTGGAACACATATAAGCTGCGGATTAACTATCTTAGACCCAGATGGTGCGAGCTTGATTTTCCATATTGCAGTGCTGGCTGGTCAGATAGCTTACGTTAGCCTCAGCTTAATATATAATTTGCAAGGAATCAAGTATAAGCAAGGCACTAAGTTTTATGACTTTTCTATTTCTTTTAGTAATTACCTCATCTCGATAAATATCCCTGGAACTCTAGTTGTTCATGACATGTGCCTTGTCGCTCTCCTCGAGGACATCATCCAGCATCTTGACTGGGTCGTTTTCACCCATGGAAACCCAATGAGCGCGCATGTTTCGGACAGCATCGTATAGTCTCTCAGGCGTGGCTGAGTCGTAATTGATGAAGTCGATCTTCATTAGTGATCTTGGAGCCAGTGGAGTAGGTACACGATATCGCGGACGTCAGAATAGAGCTTGACCACAGACTGAGGGCGTGTACTGCCAATGTACTGCGATGAGCGCTTCAACTTAGTGAGAACGAGAACGCTCGGGTGGAGGATAGGGATAGAACCTAAAAGGAAATCAAGGTTAGATGTAGAACAGACAGCGCGGAATTAAGTGATTATGCAAAGCCGCAGGTTAAAGCACCGGGCAGCCGGCTGACTGACTGACCGACCGGAAGAGGGTCCTTCCGAAGCCACAGGCGGCAGATGGTTCGCCCTCTGCACAGCGAGGCCCCAGCAGGGTGGCCAGAGGCAAGTCGGCTACAGCAGGCCAAGCGATTGAGGTCAAGCTAGGCGGAGAAATGTGCCTCGCCTAGGATAACGGGCTGTCAGCTTTGAGGTCTTGTACTTACCATCTCCCGGGCGGAGGGTCGAAAGTCGGCGAGGCAGGCCAAGCATGCCGCGGGCAAGTGTTTCGATGGGGACTCGCAAGTCCCACTGGCCATTTGGAACAAAATATAGCTTGAGGTTCGAAACAACAAATCGTTGGTCGGCATTACGGAGGAGTTGAGCAAGGTGACCCCGGAACTCTTTCGGATTGGCATCGTCCATGGCAACCTCAACATCGATATCGAGAGTTTCTCGATTGCTGTCTGCCTAATAAATTCAAGGCAAAACCACCGATGAAAGCATGCTCTACGTTGTTCTCTGTGAGAATGCGTGAGAAAGCTTGGGCAGCCCCCTTCATGTTGGCTAGGAGCGGAGCCATTTAGAGAGGGATGTATAATAAAACGTACAACTTGAGGATAAGATATCAGAATAAGTTAGTGCAAATGTTCGACTAAATACACTGAATTCACATAAGCTTTATGTAATTCAGGGTAAGATTCGACTAAAATATGCTAAATTCCCCTAAATTTCGTGTAACTTAGGGTAGAGGTCCTGACCTGAGAGTTCCTGCCTTCTGTCCATGGTGTATCAAATGGCTAGCCACTAATGTCTGCCTAAATTGTGAGTCAGATGTGTCATTTTCTGTTGATACTTGGGGTCGAGAGCTAAATCTAATACAGAGAGCTTAGAGCGCTTAAAATTAACCTTCACTTATAAGTCTCCTCTGTAATAAGGTGTAAGGTTTGAAAAAGGCTTGCTGTGATAAGTTTGAGAGTTCAGAAGAGGCTTCATCACGGGGGGCCTTGAGTGGGACATATTTAATTCTGCTGTTCTCCGCCTTTGGCTTTAATCACAATGTTAATCCACTGCTTGTTGGTAAATCGTCATACGACAGCTTCCCAGATACTAACTGAAGCATCATGTCTCTTGCCCACTCCGTCTCTTCTGTGAATTGCCATTGCTTTATTCTACTAAGAGCATTGCTCATCTCCAAAGCATCCCTTTCAGCCATCCTTTCTTTTTCGGCTGCATCTAGATGCTCCAAGTCCTCTGGCGTAGGCATATAGTCCCCCTCGTAGCTCATATCGAACATGCTGTAACCGATGACGCTTGCCAGATCTGCATTTGCCATCAAACGAACGGTACTCCCAGCATGCTCTTTCATAATGATTCGCAAGTAGGCAGCGCAAAAAGCAGGGACGGGCACCGTCCATAAAGGGCATGGAAGCGTAGGCGAGTCTAAAGCTACCAGCTCCTTTTGTTGAATCCCAGTCCAGGAAATGGGTACCAGGATGAATTTGTGACCTGACTCTCCATAGACGTAGTGATAACCCTTCCGTGCGTGTTCGGCCATATAACTTGGTGTTCTGTTATCGTTTTTCAAGCCAGCGGCTTCAACTATGTGTCTAGCATCCTCGATTTGCTCGTCGGGAATCAAAAACAGTAAATCCTGCGTTCAAAGGTCAGTATTGTGAAAGACTCGTCATGTTTGGGACATACTGATTGGGGTGCAAGCGGATAGCCTAAGCGTTGTAGTAGAGGAGTCTCCCATTCCACGAGAGTAATATTGGACTTATTGAAATCGCTCAAGACCTTGAGCACACGATTGTCAGTGGCATACTCCATGTTGCTTGATAATGATAGAATATCATTGCAAAGATGAGCTTTTGAGAAATAATCGTGGGGGCGAGCTATGGGTCACGTGCTTGACGAAAGCTTAACATCCACAGCGAAAAGCCAATGCATTGCTTTGCCAAATTACCCAGGTCTATCTCCCTGAGATTTGGAAATAGCTTGTCAGATGAATGAATGAAGGGTAGCAAGAGAAGATAACGTTAGTTGATAACAGCTATAACCGAGTAATCCCGGTCGATTAACCACGCTATTCCCCATCAAGAAAGAGACCCATACCCCCCTCTCACCGAATGATTGACAGCGATCTCGCAATTGTATTTATCATCAAAGATTTTTTCGCCTCATTCTTTTTAAACTTGGCATTGTATTTTTACTCCAAAATGGCGAGTGACGAGACAACACCACTTCTCCCCCAAAAGGGGGAAGGTAAAGGACTAGTGAGAAATTGGTTATCGAGAGCTTTCAATGTCGAGAATCGCATTTTGCTTGCGGGGTTTCTTATCACGTTATCGTTCAGTTTTACCCAAGTTCCGTGAGTCCTTTTTCTCAATTGACCAGCAATAAACCTAATGTCTTATAGATTGTTCTATGTCTTTCATTTAATGACTTGTGATTCGTTTTATGAAACGCATCCTCCCTACAATGGTCCAGGCGATAGGTGCAGTCGGGACGAGATTGCGGCTGGAACAGCAACCCAATACAGTATCCTTGGCATGTCTACTACTTTTTGCGGTAAGTCAAGTCATTGCAAGTCAAATATCAGATCCGATATTGACACTTTCAAGGAACGTTGAACCTTTTTGTCGCTGGCTGGACATCGAAAAGATTCGGCCCCCGAGCGGCACTTTTGTGTCAGATTCTTATCCCGGCTTTTCGCGTGGTCACACAAATCTTGGGAGTCGTGGCAGGTGGAGAAAAGGGAATGATGATCATTCAAGCGACTCAATTGATCACAATTCTGGGCGGGCCAGCTGGGTACATGTAAGTCCGCCATACACTCCCGTTCCCCAGATGCTAACATTGGCTTTAGTCTTGTTGTCAACGTCATTGCTGGAGAGGTCGTTGAACCCATTAGAAGGACAGCAGTATTTGGGCAATTGCAAGGCGCCATCATGTTAGGCCAGGCGATTGGATACTTGAGTGGTGGTATGATAGGCGACGCGATCGATATCCGGGCTCCTTTCGATGTTGCGTTCGTCTCCTTCATTCTCGCGGGTATTTACGTCTGGTTCGCCTTACCATATATTTCACCCGAGTCAATGTCCAATGGCGGAAAGAACGGTCAAAAAGGAGTTTCTGGTTTTCTCGCGCCGCTCAAGATCCTCACACCGCAGAAACTTCGCCTCGCTGACGGGAGAGTCAAGAAGCATCTTGGTGTCATCTTTCTCTGCAGCGGCATATTCGTCTCTGTACTCGCCACTGGTTATGCACCTCTTCTCATTCAGATGTATGCAACAGCGGCGTTCAACTTTAGCCAGGGTGATAACGGCTGGCTCATGTCTGAGTTTGCGTTCATGAGGAGTTTCTTCCTGATTCTACTGTTCCCAAGGATCATCGCTTGGGGCCGAGGTCGTGTTATCAGATCTGAACCTAACAGCGACGATGAAGCGGAACCAGGGCATATTCCAACGGAAGCTGGGGAGTTTGATGCTACTTTGGGAGAGCAGGCTGATCATGAACCGTACGAGGCAGTCAGCCGCAACAAAGAGGACGAAGGGTGTCTGTTTGATCTTGTGTTTCTCAGATGGAGTTTATTAGTCGATGGTCTGCTTACTACAGTTGCTGCATTCGCAACTAAGCCGTGGCATATCTACCTTGGTAAGTTTTTGCAGTCCCCTACCGAACACTGCTCTGACAGGACAGCTGCCTTTCTTCTCCCGTTCGGCTCCGGATCAGCGCCAGCAGCAAAAGGTGTCATTACACAGATGTGTCCGGACTCGCAGCGCGCCGATGCTCTCAACGCCGTGACCCTGGTCGAGAACGTAGCACGACTAGCTACTCAAGGCTTGTTTGGCTTCATCTTTGCCACTTTGGCTGAGGTTGGCAAAGCATATGCAACATTCTTCTGCAATGCGGTGAGTTACTGTTGTACAATAATTTAGTGATTACAGCTAATCAGGTAATAGGCCATTGCTTTGTTGGCCATGGTGGTTCTCTTATTCTCCAACTTCCCGCCTCCGGGAAGCACACTGATTGAGAAGCATGAAGAGCAGGGCGAAGTTCAGAACCAGGGCAGCGAAGGCGAACCTCTCCTGAATGATAGAGACTGAAGCTTTCAAGGCTCTTCAGGTACTAATAGAACAGGGGACGGGAAGAATTGGGAAAAGTAACTACGAAATTGATATAGTAAGATTTAGATGCATAGCTGAATGGCGTTTGATGGGCACGATAAAAGCTGGACTAAATTGAACTAAATAGACATGAATTCCTTCTGGAGAGAATTCTGTGCACCTTTTGATTTAGTATCCTTTGGCAAAGCATCCAAGTAGGAATACTTTCCATGAGGTTTGTGACGAAAAAAGTCCGGGTCCCTCTCTGTCTTGAACATTGATCCAAGGACCAAGGACCTCTTACAGAGAAGTCCAGCGTGCTGTTTAGTTGTTTGTTTCCTAGCAAATCAACTGATCTCAATCATTCGCTGCCGTCCATAGCCGTGTGTCCTTCGCTTCGATCGCCATTCATCTGTCGTTCAGCTTCTGCTTCAGCCATGGCCGCTCTTTCTCGCTTGGTTGGGGGTCTCGGGGGCAACGGAGACTGAGCAACAGCTTTGAAGATCGGAACCCAATCAGGCAGACGCGTCCCTGACAGGTTATTCTCAGCGTCTTTGACGGCTAACATGAGAAGCACTCGGAGTGTGAGGTGTGCATCATTTCCCGCTACGTGAAGATGCGAGTATGGTATCTTAAACTCCTCCAGCAGCTGCTTCAGACCGTATCCGTACCAAAGCTGTAGTGGATACTGAGCTGCCTTGACAGTGTCGATAATGAAAACGGGTTCAAGCTTTATGTTCAGCAGTGAGAGCAGTGAGAGCTTCTGCTTTGCCCCGTGGACAACAAGAATATAAGGCTTCCTTGTCAACCGTTCAAGGACGGCTCCTACATCCCACAACTTAATCCGCCTTGCATTTCCAAATGAAAAGAGGTGCGACCTCCCATGGAATTCTTTCTTGGGACCAAACACCAAATGATGAGATTTGATAAAGCGCGATGCCAAGTTGCCACCTTGCATAGTTTTGCAGTGTAATTGTTGTAGAGCTTGTGCTTTCAGGAAAGACAAACCAATCTCGACTCGTTGTATTACACCATTTTCCACCCTGAAATGGTCAACATCAATGCTGAGAAATCCTAGGTCCTTGATGTTGGAATTAAGTCTGCGTGGTACAGATGTTTGAGGTATGTCGGGCCAGCTCGCGCCATCAAGCAATTTCGCACCGTGAGAATAGCCAAATATCCAGCGAAGCATGATCGTCTCGTCTCTGAGAATCCCTTTATGGGCTGGCTCGGCTATGGTGGTAGTCATCGGTCAAGTCCATGAATAATTGTTGAGAGGCGATGGTCCACTAATTGTTAGACATGGAGGTTGTGAAGCTGTCCACAGATAGCAAACCTTATTGGAAAACCTCGTGGACAGGGCACAACAAACTCAAATCCCCAGGCGAAAGTTTCTTTGTACTGATTAATGGCATCTTTCCCGTGTCAAGGGCCGCCTGATTCCCTGTCTATTTTGAAGTATTATACACATAATCTACCCAATTTTGTCTCTCTGCAATCTGGTAAAAAGGTCCAACTGCCTCGTAGGAAAGTGATGAAGGTGTCCGATATACACTAAACTTTCTTCACCCACTGACCCCCGGTCAACGCCTGTCTCGACATGATAGCAAACACGGCACCGGCCAGAATCGTAACACCGCAAAAGATTATCAGTCCTGAGAAATTTCCATTCTCTGCGCTGACAATCGCTCCGGCGACTGGGCTTCCAATAAGGACACCAATAGCCGCCACACCGTAGAGTGCGCCGTTGCGGGTTCCTATGCTGCGAACATCTGAGAAACTGGCAACCATGGCCGGTAGGATAGATAAAGTGCAGCCAGACGCGACTCCATACAGAGCAGCATAGGCAATGACCGAAGCTGTGGAGTGTGCAGTGAGCCATACTGTGAGAGTAAAGATGCCTCCAAGTAGGGTCAAAGGGATCATGACGTTGAAGACGCCGATGCGATCGCCGAAATATGCGGGAACAAGACGGCCAAAGGTGCTGTTTTGTCAGCTGTTGTCAAAATGGTTGTGGGAGAGTGACTTACGAAGCGGCATTGACGATGGATACCAGATATTGAGCCAGGCTATCCGACACACCGAGCTCTTTCGCTTGGACAATGATGAAGTTGAACGGCAAGAAGGAGCCAAGGTAAAGCATGAATCCAGCGACAGTCAAAAGAAGGAATGGCATCTCCTTGAAAGGAATGATGAAGTCTTTGATGTCGAACTTTCTTCGCGGGGGTGGCAGTCTCGATTTGATGGTAACGTTGGCAATGACCAGCAGTCCCAAGAAAAGGAATGCCACGGATCGCATCGCCCAACCGAAGCCGACTTGGACGACAAGCTTATTCACCATGATCGGGAGGACGACACCACCGAGACTAGATCCAGCGGTGATTATTCCGAAGGCGATCGCACGGTGACGCTTGAACCATGTTCCAGCAGCGGCGATAGCTGGGTATCGTCAGTAGTGTGGTTGAGATCTGAGGGAGGGATACTGACGCGCGTAGAAGAGAAATGAACAGCCCAATGCACTACAGATACTTTGAGATAGAATGATCTGGTAATACTTCTTCGATAGGGATGTCATCATTAGACCAAAGACATGGAGGAACGAGCCGATGAGGATGGGAATGCGAGGGCCGTAATTATCTGTCATGTAACCGACAACTGGGCCCTATTTGACGTTAATTGACGTGGTGATACATAGGCATTTGACGTACCCAGAAAAAAAGCATGAATGACTCGATAGACGATATCCATGCTACATCGCTAGAGGAGTACGATTTGAGCTGATTCTGCTCATAGTAATCTTGGAATATGCCGATACCTGATCCTTTGTTAGCTTCCCTCCACCATCAAGGAGATGAGATTCACGTACAGTTAATCCACCCGAAACTGGCAAACACAGCAAAAAAGCCTCCAGTAACAACTAGCCAAGCTTGTAACCCTCCATCAGGCGGAGGACCAAAGTCTGGTGCTGAAGTCCCTTCTTGCTGCGAGGGGGCCTTCTCGCTGTACTGCTCAATTTGGGAAGGGCGATCGTCATCAGAGGCGGGGGAAGAGAGGGATTGATGACGGCTTGGTTCTGAGGCGGCCATTGCTGCGATTGGGAGGCTAATGGCCAAGTGTGAGGTGCTCTGAGTTGGTAGAACTGTGACTTGATATGGGAAATATTTTCCATGTTAAGATCGGACATTATATGTCGGTTTCAAACCACAATGATCTACATCATGCTCGTTATCTTACAAATTGGACCCTTGGCCAATTCTCGCGAGATGATTCCGAATATGGGATAGCTTCATCAGAGAGTGTTCGGCCTCAACGCTAAGCTTTGATCCCTGTCGGTTACCTCGAGGGATGATGCCGAATACAGTTTAGATTCTCGGTTTCTAAGCCTTGGGTACCCGCTAAAACGCGAGCTTACATCTCGTCGCTGCGTGTCTTTCAGTCCCTCAAATCTTTCCCTTCAAACCACGTTATACGTAGTTTCTGTAAGACAAATCCCTGTCGAGGCTCTCGAGGTATGGTACTACATATAGTCTAGCGTATCCCTCGACCGAAAACTTTGAGATCATGTCCTTTGTTTAGCCTTGTTTATAAGCATGGTTGGTGTTTCCAGATCCAAGGCATGCGCTGATTGCAAACGACGTCGCGTCAAGGTCTGACTCACTTCCCTTTCGACAATCATTCATTACTAAAGAGTTTCAGTGTGACCTGACGTCGCCTCGGTGTCAGCGTTGCACCAAGGCCGGAATTATCTGTCGGGGTGTCCGCAATCAACCTACCCTATGGGTCCATCGGACCCCGACGCAGCCAAATGTCTCCGCCCTCTCAGTTATACAGTCGCAGCAGCAGACAAACTGGTTGAGCGTGTTACAACGGATGCGTTGCCAAATCAACTCGAAAGAGATATACGATGTGCCAACTTTTCGATCACAAGCGCTGTCAATCGCGGTTACCATTTATTTTCCTCAAGGACGGTATACGACGAGCGAAGAGGATCACAGTTCAACGCCGTCGTCATGGCTAAAGGCTGTGTGTAACATGGAAGGCCCTAGCGAGGCTCTAGACCACTCACTTGTTGCATTTGTTGCGATTCAGATCAGGCTGTCTGGTGAAGTGGGCGTTTCTTATGACGAGGCCATTGAGCTATACAACCATGCACTGTCTAAGGTCATCCATGTTCTTGACTGTCCGTGTATCGGTAATAATGATGAAAGCCTTGCCGCTATTGTTATTCTTTCCACGTGTGAGGTAGGTCAAAGATTATTAAACCGTTGTAGAGTCTTAGTAACCGAGATACCGTGCACAGCTCTTCCTGTTCCACGCCAGCACAAGCTGGAACGCCCACGCGCAAGGCGTATCTGAGATCCTTCGTCATCGAGCCGTACCCGACTCAAACACTTCAAGCTGGAATGACTTGTGCCGGCGTCTCTGCGTGATATGTGTAGGACCAGTTCCCCGAGCAACCCTGGAGTAAATGCTGACTATCACAGGTCATCCAAGCCCTATCACAGAAAAAGCCTCTCAATCTTGAACCCAACCTTTGGCGAAAACACATTGGCCCATGGGCTGCCCCAGAGTCCTTCGGGGCACTGCTCGACATGATCATCGATATCCCGTCCGTCATGGCGGAAGCTCACACCTTGGCTTTGAGCAACGAGAAAGATCGTGACAAAGTACTAAGATACATCAATCTGCTGACTGAAAAGTTCCGTCTTCTTGACGACTGGCGAGCCCTTGTGCATCGCAACATAGCAGCACGCAACCAAACGCCGATGTTCTGGTCCGTCCCCTCTAGAGCGAGTAATCCAGCAGACGATGGATATCCAGATAAGCTATTTCCGTTCGCTCTGATCTTCTCGTCTGTGGAGGCAGCTAGTCCGTGGATCCTCGGCTCCAGCATCATGTTGGACATCCTTGAAACAATCCTGCTTCTTCGTGGAAGCCTTGGAAGCTCGGCTGTCCCATCACCTCTTGGCGAATCCCTTGATGGCTATAAGGAGAAGGGCTCGCCGAATCAAGCAGACGCTGATCATATTGCGCGTATGCTTTGCCAAAGTGTCGAGTATTGCTATCGGAGTGAGAATGGCACGTTCGGTCCCCAGATAACATGTAATGCTCAAGCCACGTTGCTGGGATACTTTGCTGGCCGGGGTATGAAGAGGGAATTGGAATGGTGTCGTGGGATTAAACACATGAAGGGGCCGGGCACGAGTTTTGGGATTGACCTGATGCAATTCAAGCCACTGCCTGAACTGTAGACGCTGGTTTGATGTTAAAATCCATCAAGGTAGAAAACGAAAGTATAATAATTATATCCCAATACCAAGAGGGAAATAGGGCTGCACAAAAGAGTACAAGCAAGCAAGGCAAAAAAGAGTAGCGAGCAGCCTCAGTAGTACCAAAATTCCCACGACCGTGATAAAAGAATATTTAGTAGATAGGCCAAAAGATAAACCAATTGCCCCGTACTGGAATCGAACCAGTGATCTTATCATTTCGTGACTTTACTAGTGATACGCTTTACCACTGAGCCAACGGGGCTGAATCTCATTGGTTGAGAATGCGTACTAGAATAGCGTTTATCAATTCGAGGACGAAGGGAACTATTGCCAATACCTCGATTGTCCCAACATCGCTTTTATGCATCATGTTGGCGTTGATGGGGCTATGAATAGTGCTTATATTCATTACAAAGATAGAGTTTAGCCACAGGAACGAATTAGACTATTCTGCCATTCAGCTCATTCTTTAGGCACTCATGTTAACCTCATCCCCAGAACCAGCCTTGACGCCAGGCTCGACGTCCGTAACATCCCTGTTATGAGCAGAAGCAGTAACAAGCCCAGGCTGCTTCTCCTTCAGCTCCTTGAACTTCTTCTCAGCATCCCAAACCCAAGGTGTATCAGCCGCAAATAGCAGATCCATCTCTTCGAGAGTCCGTTGGTTACTCTCTGGATATAAGGCCCAGACCATTGGGATCGCGATAATGTTGCAGGCTCCAAAGATGTGAAGCGTGTTCTCGCCAATGGCGGAAAACATGACAGGGCATAGGAGAGTCAACCATCCGTTGCCGATGGACCAGCCAAAAACACCGAAAGCGTTACCCTTGGCTCTGACTTGCAAAGGAAAGATCTCGGCGGGATATAGCCAAGGAACTGTGAGCCATGTAGCTCCAAAGACCGAAGTAAAAATGAAGACGAAGGAGGCAGCTGCAGCACCGTATGAGCTAGCTTTGTCAAGATCGCCGGCATTTCGTGCCTCTTGACCAAGTTTGGAGAATCCAGCGGCGAGAAACATGGCTATTCCTTGACCAACGGCACCCCAGTAAAGAGTCCATCTTCGACCAATGCGATCTAGGGTATAGACGCAGATTAGCGTGGCAAACATGTAGAAGATGTTGTTGAGACCACTGATCCATTGGGATTTGCGTGTGTCAAAACCCGCTATCCTGAAAATTGTAGGTGCGTATACTGTTACGCCCGCGATGCCGACCCATTCTTGCATGATTTGAAGCTGGAAATGTTAGCTACGCGGCTCGACAGTGGCATGTGGACTTACCCAGATAACTAGCTGGACGCGTCGACCAGTGTGAAGTTCGCCAGATCCAATGCCAAAGAACATGTGTAAATACGAGTTCTTAGAAGACTCCTTGTTCTCAAGCTGAACAATGTTCTTGATATCGGTGTACTCGGCGTGAGCGCGGGAAAGGTCCACCTCACTTGACCCACGCAGACGACGAAGGATGTACTGGGCTTCATCGTCCCGGCCAACTTTGACAAGCCAACGAGGAGACTCGGGGAAGAACCAGACGCATCCTAGCAGGACAAGGAGAGGCAGGATCTGGAAGGCGATGGGGAAACGCCAGCCGAACTCGGAATTATTATTGTCAATGTACGAGAGGCCAAACTCCAGCCAGTAGGCCACCACCACACCGAAGATATTGAGGGTGAACTCGATTGCGATGAACTGGCCTCTGGAGGTATGTTCAGCAGTCTCGGTAGCCCACACTGGCACGATGGCGTTGAGAATACCGGTTCCTAGACCCTGCTGTCAGTAACACTGTAAAAGATTGGATGTCACTTTAGTAGAGGCGCATTACCTATGCCGTTGACCGCGCGCGAGCAGATCATCCAGTCGTGGTTTTGAGCTGAGCATTGCAGCGCTGCACCAACAATAGCCCAGGCTGCGCCAATAGCGATAGTCTTGATACGGCCAACTTTATCTCCTACCCAGCCTCCGAAGAGACAGCCAAAGAGAGTTCCGAGATAGTAAACTGAGACGATGCCGCCTTGGAGTAGACTATCGGTGATGACAGGTTCCCCGGTCTTTTCGTCAACGTAGCCAAAGCCCATCAAGTCAATATAGTCTTTAGAGTTGTTGACACCACCCATCATTCCCTGGTCATATCTGAAATTGTTAGCCTAAAGACTGAACCATTGAAGTTGGGGAAAATGATGAGGTCATACCCAAAGAAGAAGATCGACAGAGCAGCAACACAATTAATAGCGATGAGAAGCTGACGCTTCTCAAAGTGATTCGCAACATTGAAACCTGGGAGGCGCTCCATGATTGCTATCTGGCATTAGGCTGGAGGTTGGGAATCTGACGATGATCTCGTGGGCAAGTGTTGCATTTATACTTGCTGCAAGTGACTGGTTGTGTGGAGGATGAGACGTGAGATCCACATCGGATAACCGTATTTGCTCATTGTCAGAGCGTTTTAATTAGCGTGGTTACTTTGGGCGAGGGGCGGAAACATGGCCGTTTGTCAAGTTGTTTCCGTGAGGCTCTGGATCAAAACTTGCACATGATCTCAGCGCGATACCAGATGCTGGGCAGATCACTCTTGCTGGTTCCTCATGAAGCCAAATACATTCCAACTGGTCTTATCTGGCCCGTTTATCGGTTTTTCTCTAATATTCCTGTTCACCGTACAGATCTCCAATGTTGTTCATGCCGTTGCATCCCAAAAAGCAGTGTCATCGACAATTTGTTGCCCCAGGTTGAGAATTGGAGGTGGTGGAGACATTTTAGACTCCCCCATGTTTCGTTTATGCGCTCCAATCAGCAGGCCTCATTTTGAGATTTTACTGGACCCGAGCGGAGATTTCCTGGAGTTGAGTGGTAATTCCCACGTTTTATTCTCGTGACAAGGATCCTTCAGCGACAGGCAGCAGTTTAAACAAACATCGGCATGCGGCTCCGATGCTTTTCATGTTACGTTAGAACTCCAAAGTTTGACATCGAGTCATTTTCGCGGATTATTACTCCCAGCGCGCTACACGTACGGTCTCACAGTGCCTCCACGACTGGAGAAAGTATACTAATTATGACTGCTAGCTGGGGGCTTGTTGATCACAGAAGGGACCTTCATCTCCCTTGAGGCATCAGGGCGCCCTTTCTCACCGGGGATTTATTCCAAAGAGCAGATTGCCGCTTGGAAGCACGTCACTGATGCAGTCCATGCCAAAGGAGCTTTTATCCTCTGTCAGCTCTGGGCTCTTGGGTGAGCTAGCCCCTCGTTTCTGGTTGTCATTTTGTCCGCTGACACTACTTTAGACGTATTGCCGAACCAGATCTAGTCCCTGCTGTTCTCAGCCCCGGCTCGCAACCATTCTTCGAAGACAATGATGTCACACGAAAGATTCCGGATAACTTCACTGTCATGAGCGAAGCTGATATTGATGACTTTGTGGAGTATTACCGACAAGCGGCTTTGAACGCTATGGAGGCTGGTTTCGACGGCATCGAGATTCATGGCGCCAATGGATACGTAAGCCTTCATGTTCGAAAGGATAGGTTCGATGGCTGACAGACAACTTGTAGCTTATTGATCAGTTTGTGAGTATTTGCTTTTACTTAAGATGTGGAATAGGTCTGACAGTACCATAGCTCCAATCAACCAGCAACGACAGAACAGACCAATACGGCAGCAGTGTCGAGAATCGCATCCGCTTCCCACTCCGCGTCGTCAATGCAGTTAGCGACGCCATCGGACCCGAGCGCGTTGGCGTCCGCATGTCGCCATTCACACGCTTTCAAGGGATGCGAGAACTCGAACCGCTATCGCTCTTCGTTCCGTGGGCGCAAGCTATTGTAGACGCTCAACCCTGCATCGCGTACATTCATGCCATCGAGCCTCGAGCAGATGGGTCGATGGATACACCTGAGCATTTACGCAAGGTCGAGGACACTTTAGCGCCTATCAGAGAAGTAGCTACCCGTGCTGGTGTGCAGTTTATTGTGGCCGGGGGATATACGCCTGAGAAGGCACTGCAGCATACTAGTGAGACAGATGACCTCGTGGCCTTTGGGCGTCACTTCATTCGTAAGCGCCTCGTTCGTATGCGTTTCTTCTGTTTGCTGACATTTCTGATGCAGCCAACCCTGATCTCCCTGCGAGAATCAAGAATGGCTGGTCGTTGACCAAGTATGATCGCTCCGTCTTCTACGAGGTCAACGAGGTTGGATATAGCGCGTGAGCTAGCACACTATCTATGTCCCTTTGAACACATGGCTAATGCATTCCTTATAGTTACCCGACTTATATATTTGATTAGGCAACATAAGAACTCTTATATAGTCTAAAGGCTTACCCTCGCAGCTGTGTATTAGATGTCTCAAAGCAGAGCTTGTTCTAGTATAGTAACTACATTAAGAGAATTAATATAACAT
>JACDIX010000106.1:0-36786 GCA_019843635.1 Fusarium siculi
ATTTAGAACAGTATTAAAAATGTAGAGAAAATAACAGGAAGTCTAATAGCAAATAAGATCTGGGGTTAACTACCATGTTCTCGGAATTTCCGAGCAGGACAGGTTTTTGTTTGAGGTGGGTTTCGGCCATCATCACTTCAGCCTCCGTTATCATTCTTTTTATCCTAACCTATCCGATCGGAGTCTTCGATGTCAAGCTGCTTTTTATAACAAGGCTACGTCTATTAGGTTGTAGGTAATAATAAAAGCAGTCTCTACGGCCAGCCACTGGTTGTGGCATCCAGTGGATTGAGTCTTATTAACTGCATGAGATTAATCTAGGGTATCCGCCCGCACGCTGTCATGATATCCAGACCATTCGCCATTGAATATTGGCCGCAGGTATTACAATATATACACCATTATATCAGCTTCGCTACTCATTACCATCTTCTTCTATCTGGACATAATTAATTGCAACGCTAAGGCGCTCAGTAATACCTTGGAAGAAGCGAGTATGGCCCTGGAATGGTCTCGATAATTCCCAAGATGGATAGTTCGTTGAATGCAGGTGTACAGAATGGGAATCACGATCTGGAAGAAAAGCAACACATATAAACAAGCCATGAATTTCAGCTGCATTTAATTTCCAACAAGAGACCAAGATAGAAAGCTTTTGCACCATAAACATATAGTAATATCTACATACTATACTAACCTAATATGCCTGCAGAACGGTAGTAGGAACTATGTCCCCAGACCTCTCTGTCATCTTCATATTAATCGACATTAAGTGCTGGTAGGGTTTTCTCTTGGATATAGATAGACAGATGTTATTACTTAGGGTATACTGCTGAGCTCTATCCAAGCTGAGCAACATACGATAATCTTTTGCATGTACTCCGTATTTAAAAAGAGATGTCATAGCGGGCCGAGCATCGCCATCTCCATACCCCGGTTTCTTCAGCCGCTCCAGGGCCCTATTTCAATAGCGCGTCCACGAAAATCTCTTTAGCGGCCAAACTATCGATTTTCATGCAGGGGCTCACCAATCGCAGCGCCGTCATTAAAATGAGACCACCAAGCGAGTCAGCAGCCACGCTGGAACAGGCCTAGTCAGCCAGCTGTGACAGACGGCCTCTGCGGAATTTAACTGCTCGGGGACGTTATTTATCAACGCTCCCCCCAAGATTTAACATTATCGTTGAAGTTCTGTCATTGTATCACCCATTCGCTCATTTACGGGTTTCTAGTCTCTCGTTAAAGATAATTCCACGTGTCAACGTCATGATGAACTCCAAGACACTCCTTAGCGTGCTGGCTTGTCTCAGCGTCGGTGTTTCTGCCGGACCCTGCAAGCCAGTTACTTCTCAAGCTACTCAGGTCACTTCTGCAACGACCGAATTGTCTACGTCGATTGACCTTACCACCACCATCTCTGCCTCCGATGTCGCTTCTACAACTGAGCTGAGCTCTCTGACAACTGAGGACTCTACTACCGAGATTGCAACGACGACTACCGCTGCTGATACTACCACGGAGGCCCCCACCACAACCACCGAGGAAGCAACAACAACAACCGGTGCAGCACAATGTCCTACCCCCTCTGCTTGCAACAACCTCGGCTTTGACTGGGCATACTACAGCAACCCTGCTCAAAACACCGACACGACCTACTCCAGCTTCGTGCCCCAATCCTTCAAGCAGGTCAACCCCATTTACGTCGGCACGACCCGCCAGATCGGTGGCCTCTTCCAGCCCAGCAACGCTGCCCAGTCAGGCCCCATCTACGGCTCGACACAAGATCTCGCTCTCGACTACTTCGCTCTTAACCATCACGGTTATCTGTATAGTTGCGACGCTGGTACCTACAAGTTCGACATTCCCTACGCCAACGACGCTGTGTACCTGTGGATTGGCGCAAAGGCGTACGCTGGTTGGAACTCTGGTAATGCTGACGCCAAGGCTCTGTATAACCAGCCCGACCATATCGCTGGTAGCGCACACTTTGAGATTGATCTCCCTGCTGGCGTATACATTCCCTTTCGATTCGTCTATGGTCAGGCTCAGTATGGCGGTGGCTTCACCTTCACGGTCACAGCCCCCAATGGGCAGGTTCTTGTCGGGAATGATGTGACTGCCAGTCCATATGTTGTGCGCAACTCTTGCGACGGCATTCTGGCGCCTGCTTATCCGCCTTTTGGCCAGGAGATTTAAAGTTGAGGCATGGAGGAGTATGTGAAGGCATGGTTCATTCTGTTCGTGGCAATGGCTGCCGAAAGTTAAAATCGGCTTTATATAGAGATAATATTAATTAAAGAACCTGACGCATGCCATCCTGGCCGAGCTTAACGGTGGAGTTTCGCGTGATAATATGTGTCAGAGCATGTGGGGTGCTCATTGATGTTTGCAAATGTGACCCAAGAAATACCCGGATACCCGGATATCCGATTGTTGAGCCATCCAGTGCTAGAAACGTCCGCATAATACACCGGCTACTTCGAATAACGCACACGTGGTTGCTTTCCTTAGTTCAAGGAGGGGGGCATCAGCTTGTGTTGTGCAATGATATCTCCAGCTTACCTTGAAAGGTCCGTTGTTTTCGAATGGTCTAGTAGGTAGTGTATACACGATGCACACAATTAAATCTTCTGTGATTGCATTGGTGCCTATGTGCTATGAGTGGATTATACCGTTTATCTCGGCTTTTTTCTTCATGGGCTGATTTGAAAATTAGATGGAAAGAAACGGCTGTACATTCAAACTCGTCACATCATGTCTAATAAACTTTGATCACGATGAAATGAACTTTGAAGAGACTGAGCGTGCTTGAGTCTGAGTTAACAGTGAGGCGAATGCGATGCTTCTTAGCTATCGACACACCCTCCTATTATCATCAAAATTCGACTGAACTAGATTTTTTTCTATTACCCTCATTCCGTGTTGTCAACACAGGTAGACATCACCATCCGCATAAGCCGCCAGTCAGTGTCAATCTCTCTCTCCTCGCAAATCTTCATCGTCTCTTCCCTATGCGCAGTCCAATCACATCCGGCCGCAAATACATACAGCGTAAGCATGTCTTCAAATTCAGTGTACATGATCTGAGTGAGCTCCAAGTTGTAGGCTCGCATTACGTCGTCGAATCTTGGCTCCTGGGTGGAACTCTCTGGCTTGCGTGTAAAATGGAAAGCCATGCGAATTTCGTCTGGTTCTGGATCTCGAACTGTGATGAGATCTAAGAGGCTGATGACATCCATTGTGGGTTTGAAGGAGGAATTGTTTTCTAGGGTTGATTTGAGTGTGTTGAATATTGATTGGATTAGTTAATGATCTGGGAGGGGATGTACTGAGCGATGGATTATATGCAGTCTTGACACAGCAGCATTGAGACAGATGTCTGATTCAACCACATTCACGCGGCTAATGCATCTCATTCAGACATGGGGATCGTTAGTGACACAAAGGGCGTGTTTTTCAGTGATTGCATCGCCGTGTGGTAAGCACTAACCATTCACGTCGACTTGTCGGAGAGATTCAATGATGTGATAGGCGGGTTCATTTCCGTGATTGACTCACCAGCCATGAGATTTGTCAGCGCTCACCCTCAACACAATACATATAATCACTGGACTTGCGAAACCGAACTGACTTTCTAATCATTATTGACATCGAAACACTGTTGCATGCAGAACACATTCACTATGCACGATATTCCAGAGTTTGAGCTGGATCGAGTTGGTGAGTACGATATTGGCTGTGACATATGACTCACTTTTTGACTGATAATCGACAGCTCGGAGCTACGGTGTAAGCAGCCAAGGAAGAAACAAAAGAAAAGATGACCGAGACTAAAACATCGCATCTGTAGCCCAGAGCAAAGATCGCCTTACATGGTACGCTATTCCCCCCCTTTTGATCCAACATTCTGACGATATGCAGGGTCTGCACCACATGCCCTCTCCCTCGACAACCTTCGAGATCTCTCCTCTACCAAACTCAGTCCGATCGACACCAACATTCCACTTTCCTATGCCCCGTCCCTCGGATCAGTCGAGCTGCGGAAACGCCTTGCAGAGATCTATTCAACCGAGAGCGCACCACTGACAGAGGACAATGTGATCATCACGCCTGGATCAATCATGGCCAACTATCTTGTGCTGAGCACGACATGCACCAAAGGCGACCATGTAATCTGCCAATTTCCGAATTATGGCCCTTTGTATCTCTTGCCCAAATATTTCGGCGCCGAAGTGGAGTTTTGGGTCGGGAGAGAAGAGGAATCGTGGAATCCTGATGTTGAGGAGCTCAGAGCACTCGTTCGGCCCACCACTAAAGCCATCATTCTAACGTGAGTCTCTGTGAAAGATCTCGCAAGGATTGCTGACAGCGTTGAGAAATCCGTGTAACCCGACAGGAACGGTTCTCGGCCAGGAGATGCTGGAGCAGATCAGAGATCTGGCCAAGAAGCATAACATCACAATCTTTGGCGATGAAGTCTTCCGTCCTCTGTTCCACGACAACACTCCAACTCCACCATCCGTTGTCTCTCTAGGATACAGCAACACCATCACCACTGGATCAGTCTCCAAGGCCTACTCACTCCCGGGTATTCGCATCGGTTGGATTATCTCACCCCACCGAGATATCCTACAACGCATCATCGCAGCTCGAGACTACACGACTCTCAACGTTTCACGCATGGACGATGCCATTGCTCTATTCGCCTTATCCCCCGATGTGCTTCCTAAGATCATTGCACAGATTCTGGAAACACAAGGCAAGAATATTGACCAGTATGATCAGTTTGTGAAGAGGAACTCGGACAGATGCAGATGGGTTCGCCCGCGAGGTGGCGGAACGGCTTTTATACACTTCTCTGGGTCAAACGGAAAATCGATTGATGAGGTTGCGTTTGCAGAAAAGCTAATCCAGGATTTTGGCGTCGCTGTCATTCCAGCCAGTGCTGGTTTTAGCGAGGAGGGAGTTGCTGATTACGAAGGCTATCTCCGTCTGAGTTTGGGACAGAGAGTGGAAGCAGTCGCCGAAGGACTCCGGGCTATTGAGTTGGCTATTCAAGACTCCTAGTCCTTGGCTATCTAAACAAATGGTAGAATAACATGGCTAGCATGCTCCCCACCCATGTGAACCTCATGTTTCCCATGGTTATCCAAATGCTCCAAACTTCCAAAATTACTAACACCGATATTCCTCCCACAAACAACAGCTCTGATCGACTCGCCAGCCTCATACTCAATGCCCATGGCCCAAATACCAATATCGAGTCTCACAACATCCCCAGGCCTGATCTTCTCTACCTTTTCATGAGGGTGGAACGGCCAGTGCGGATGCATACTCTTGCTCTCATCGATCTCACGATGCGATGCACGGAGTACACCCATTGGGCCGCGATACACAACAACTTCTATCTTTTCTTGGGGAGTCATTTCTTCGAAGGATTGCTTAGGGATGCCCCTCCATGGAATATTGAGGTTCATCATGACTTCTCCGTTGGCGTCAAGTTTCTCAAGGGTCACGTACACGTCCATGTCGTCGTAGTCGGGACAGGACATGTAGAGAACTGCCTTGGGGAGACCCACTAATCTTGTTGTCTGGTCGAAGCGGTATATGAAGCCGACCTGATCATCGGTTTCAGAGTTGTAGCTAACTGTTGATGTCTCGGTTGGCTGGTCGAGAGAAAGCTTGCTGTCGTGCGTAAAGTACAGTTTCTTGTAATCTGTTCTCGGAATGGGGAAGTTCTCCTCGACAATGTTCTCGTATGACTGAGGTTCCTTCTTGCCAAATCGTAGAACAGCCGTGCGGACCTTTGGTACCTTGTCCCAGCCGTTGTCCTTGCCCTTGAGGAAGTGGTCAAAGAAATCAAGCAGCTCAGTCCTCGCTTGCTCATTGCCCCAAATGTCATACCACTCTTGCCAAGGGTGAAAGCGGAGCCACTTGTGAGGTGTATCAACCTCGAGCCAGCCTCGAATAGCACCCATGCCGTGCATTGTGTTGGTCCATGTACCGGTTATGTAAGTAGGAATGTTGATCTTCTTCATATCTGGGCGCTTATCGTTCCACCAGTCATTGGCAAGAGGATGTTGATTGAACATCTCTCGGAAACTCTCAATCCCGCTGTGGCCTTGCATCATATACTTGACGATGAGTTTATCGAATAAGTCGCCGGCATAAATACCTCCACGGGCAAACTGTTCACGATACAAGTCGCCGCAGCCTTCCCATGGAGCAATGGCCTTGAGACTGGGTGGGTTCAATGCTGCGATGAACCACTGTACAATAGCCAGATGCGAGTTTCCTGCTAGTCCAACAGAGCCGTTGCACCAAGGGAGTTTGGCAATGCTCTCAATGGTGTCGTATCCGTCCTCAGCTTCTTGAGTTCCCATGATGACCAAGGTTCCCTCACTATCGCCTGAGCCACGAGAGTCGATGTTAACAACAGCGTAACCGCGAGGAACCCAATCAGCAGGATCAGGCGCCTCAAACTTCTCAAGCCCAGAAAGGGTCTGCGATGGAATACCCAGATTCCAAGGAACCATGAGCTCTAGAGATAAAATGCCATTGAACTTCTTTCCGAAAGGTGACCAGCAGATAATGGCAGGAACAGGCTCATCCGTATTTGGTGGGCGATACACATCAGCGTATAGTGTGACGCCATCGCGCATCTTGAACGCAACATCATGTTCAACGAGAACAGCTGAAGGTAATGGACGTGCTTGGGGACTATCGTGTTTCCAACCTGCTGGGAGGACTTCTGAGTGAGGGTTCAGTCCAACGTAACCGCCATGGCCGACTTTGGGAGCACTGATAGGCTCAATTGGGACTGTGAAGGGGAGGTTTGTGAGAGGCATGATGTTTGCAATGACAAGGATCCAGTTGGTGATTCTGTAATCTCGATTTTACGAGCCTTCATAAGCCTATTCATAGTCGATGCCGGAGATGCCAACGTGGATTCCGAGGTAGCGAACCGGCCGGTGGACTTGTCGGCCCCACTGCATATGGCGCGGCTCGGAATCGGAGTCTCAAGGCGGGGGAGAGTGAGGATTGCCGGGATGCCGAGCCGAAGCGACGCTTACACTTCGGAATCAGCCATGACAACTCTGGTGTAAGGCAAACATACCTGTTGAAGAGAACAATAAGAAGAGCAGATTGAACTTTCTCAAACCGAATAGCCAAACAGCTCACAACGCAAAGAGAATACCCAAGATTGATAATAGTGTTTACATCACCACTTTTGACCTTTAGTCTTTCGCTCGTCTCTCCACCAAAATGGTCGCCAACACTGAGCCCGCTGGTTACCAAGCCACCTCCGCTTTGAAGTTCGCCGAGCCCACTTCCAACAAGCCCATCCAAGCCAAGCCCTCTGGCCCAAACAAGCTCTTCGCCAACCCTGGCACTACCTTTGGCGACTGGCGAGATGACCTCTACCGAGATGGTTTCGCCGTCATCAAGGGAGCCATTCCTCTGGAAAGAGCTGAGAAGTACGGTGATGAGATGCTCTCATACCTCGAGACCTTGTAAGTCACCCAACACAACCTAGTCACTTGAAGACAAACCATACTAACAGAGATCAGCAATGGCGGCATGGGCTTCAAACGCGACGACCCAAGCACCATAAAGACAGAGACCCTCCCCGTCATCACCGAAAAGGGCATGATCACAGGCTACGGCGTCGCCCACGAATCCTTCGCCTGGGCCATCCGCCAAGAACCGGGTGTGATTGAAGCCTTCGAGCGCGTCTACGACACCAAAGACCTCATCGTCTCCTTCGACGCAGTCAACACCTCTTTCCCCAACCGCAAAGACGTCAAGGTCAACAAGCCCTGGCCCCATCAAGACCAGGACCCCGAGAACCCCGGGTTCCGCTGTCTCCAGGGCCTTGTCAATATCTTCCCCAACGGCGATAAGGATGGCGGTTTGATCGTTTGCAAGGGTGCACATCTTCTCAGTGAGGAGTTCCATAAGGATTTCAAGGATGAGCCTAACAAGATCTGGGCTTGGACTCATGAGTGGTATGGTTTTACAGCTGAGGGTATGGAGTGGTTGAAGAACAAGGGCTGCAAATGGGAAAAGGTCAATGCGGGGCCTGGAGATCTTATCGTCTGGGACTCGCGCACTCCTCATTACAATGTTAGTCCTGAGGGTACGCGGCCCAGGTTCTGCACTTATACATGCTACATGCCTGCTGCGGATGCTACACAGGAGGATCTGAAGAGGAAGAAGGCTGCGTTTGAGAACCTGCAGGGAACCACCCATTGGCCTAATGCTATGCATGTCGGAGGAATCCCTGTCTTGAGGAATGGAGAGCCTTGTCCCTATAACACTAACATGCCGAGGAAGGCGCCTGAGTTGACTGATCGAGGATTCCTGTTGACTGGCATTCCGTATATTACCGTATAAGTTATTTTCGTTACTTATCATTAGTCTAGTTATTCCTTCTATCTTCTTGTTAAATTGTCATTGGGTTTTGTAGAACGAGTTCTATTGTCTTGTGTTTAAGATCCTTAGGCTTCGGCGACCATCAGTTTGGCTTTGATTACTCGTTAGCATCAGTGATTATCCAATTTGCGTCTCCTCTTCCCAGCCTTGAACAATACATAAACAGAGAGGCGTCTCTTGTGGCTTTGTCCCGATTCCTCTCTTTCAAGTTAATAGTTAATCTGCCATGCATCTCTTACGTTATACTGCCAGCCAAGGAGCCCTGAGCGAATAAAAGCCATTAAGGTGGAATCACTGTATGTTGCGATGCAAAGAGAAAATCAGGTTGCTGATGGAAGTCGTCGACTTGCATCATATTGATGTGTTTCCCTTCTATAATTTGCTTGTTGGTGTGGCTCACGTCACGAATAGGTTACAAACTTATGATAGCTTAATTATGAAACCTTTCATTAAGAACTAGCCTTTAAGTTCAGTTGTAATTGTAATATGTAGAAGCTAATCCTACCTACCTCAATATCTTATTGAGCCAGGCAAACTGGTACCTGTTCCACTCTTGCCCAGCTCCAACTTGGACGTGATATCCAGCTGTTCCATTAAAGAATTTATAAGTTGCCCTATCGCCAAGTGCGTCCCTAACAACCTCTGGCTGGCCAGCAAAGAACCCCTCGAACTCGGAATCGACGACAAGGACGGGCACCTTGATCTTGTCAACCACGTCCTTAATAGTGTACTGCTTAAGTGATTGGAGCCACAGATACGGGGAATGTTGTTTGAAGCACCACAATCCGTGTCCCAGACCCCAGCGCATCATTGTAGGCGCTTGTGGGCTATCCAAAAGCGGCAAGACAGCCTCGTCAAATTCCTCTTGCTTGCCCGCAGCAAAAAGCTTCTTCATGTCTGGGCCCAGCTGACTGGCATATCCCTCATAGACATCCCACACGCCGCCATTGAGAATAAGAGCCTTGATTCGAGGCTCAAACGCAGCGGCACGAGCAGCTAGATACCCACCCATTGAAATGCCAACAAGGACCAGCCTGTCTTCATCGACGAAGCAGCCTTTGCGACTCAGCAATTCGTCTATCACTGGCGTGAGAACTTTCTCCCAATCTGGGATAAAACCAATGTCATCGTTGCGGCGAACAGTGGGCTGCCCTGGCCCTTCGTAGGTCATGACATTCCAGCCACGGGCTAAGGCTGGTACGACGAACGAGTGGTAGGAATCTTCCTGGCTTGCATCGTATCCGTTGCCGATAACCAAGGTCGGCCGTTTCACATTATCGGCTGCGGATGTGTACCAGATTGCTTCAATGGTGAAGTTGTCGGTCGGGATCTGGATACGTTCGCCAGGAATGGGCAGTGTAGCAAGCGCCTTGTCGAAGGCAGCGCGTTGCTCGAGCCAGAAGCTATTGATACGTGGGTCAGTCCAGTTGGCATGGTTGTAGAAGTCGGCCTGACGGTAGTAGCTCGATGCAGCGAACCAGGCTTCCCGGACATTCAAAGGATCGTATGCATTGTCCGCATCCTCGGCTTGAGTTTTGGTGTATTCGGCCAACGCCTGGAAGGTCTCAAGCCAGCTGGTGAAGTTCCCGGCCTTGACGTGTTTCGCTGCGGCCAAGACGTCGTTGACGTCGCCAGCCCCGAATATGGTGTTTCCGAGGGTGAAGAGCAGCTCGAAATGGAAGCTTTCGTCCTTGCTCAGGAGGATGATGGGATCCTCTGGCTCCTTTGGAGAGGGCGATGGCGTAGAGTCGCGGGGAATAATGGCGCTTGAGGCTATCGTTGCCCCCACGAGAATGGCACTGAACAGGGAAGTTGACTTCATTTTGAAAGGGACTCAGAAGTAAGTGTGTAGTAGAGAAAAATGGGTAGAGTTGCTAATGAAGGTATTTATCATATTGTAATATTCTCGGCGATGCCCTGCCTTTTATATTCGTTTGCTTGTTCTCGCAATCTGTTCCAGCGAAAACAAGGCACGACCAACATACACTTACACTATTACCCAGCCATGCATTGAGCCTGTTTGCGATTGGTGTTTTCCTAGTGCTTACCACAGCGACTAGGACAGATAAGGCAATTCCTTTGCGATTGGTCGCCTTGCAATCCTCCGCCCCTCTCTAGTTCCCGCTACGCCACGGCTTACGCCTCTCCCATCGCAAACACTGCACGCGAGTCCAACCTGGACTCAAACTTGACAATCTATGATTCGTTCGCTAAGTTGTTTAATTTCCGCATGACGGTATTTTTAATTGAATCCCTGGATGCGGCGGCCGCGTGGCAACTTTCAACTAGAAAGAAACGACATGCGTCAGTCCTTTTGATCATTGCGCAGTAGACATGGTCAACAATGGCCCCTCGAAGGGCTGCTCGACATGTCGCAAACGACGTGTCAAATGCGACGGGGACAGACCAAGCTGTCGTGAATGCCTCCGGCTGCGGCGGGTGTGTGGAGGTTACGAATCGAAGAAAAAGGCAGGAGAAATTCGGTTCAAGGACCAAGGTTCACGGTTCAGAAGCCCTCGCAAGTTGACAACGCCAGAATGGACAATGCAGACTGTCATACCAGCAACCATTTCCCCCAGCGACGAATCATTCGCTGTCTCGTTCTTCCTCACCTCGATTGCGGGCTTAGGACGCTGCTTTCGCTCGACCCAGGGTTTCCTGGAGCCTCTTTTCCCTGCCGTAGCCAAGGAGCATCCGGATTCTGTCCTCTCGACCGTCCTGACCGCCGTGTCAACCAAGCTCTGGAACTTATGGAAATCCCCAACAGACACCTATCGAACGCCTCATCCTCCATTTACCAGGGCATTGAGTCGCCTGCAAGCAGCTCTCAATGATCCCACCGAACGGTTAAAGGACAGTACCATACTCAGCGCCATCTTGATGCATTTCTACGAGAGCCTCGCTGCTCGATCGACGCATCAGCATACCATGCGCATCCACCAGGACGGGGCTCGTGCATTGCTGGAACATGGCGCCGGGAGCGTCCCGGACTCGGATTGCCGCGCATACTTGAGGGGCTACCTGCGGCACTGTGATGTGTCGACATATATGGAAGTGCAACCAAACGACACCTCGGACCTGGATGTTTGGTTCGATGCAGGGTTGGACTATTCTATGCCAGCTAACCCGAATGCAGTCTTGGACTTGATCGGGCTCTCGATTGCCGATTTGCAAAAGAGACTATCTACTTTTATATACGGGCTAGCCAAGAATAACCTAGATGGTCTGACCCTCGCGACTTGGTGGCAGGACGCTTCCTCCGTTAACGCACAACTATTGGATTGGGTTCACTTGGTGTCGGCCTCATGGCAGCCTTATAAAAGACCCCTAGAAGACACCTTTGCTTACTTCGGGTCCTGCGATATATACCCGACCGTCCAGATCGCCACCATCTGGAATGTATGGCGCGTTTGCCGGCTCATGGTTCTGCGGATGAAGTTCTATCTACTTGCCAAGGCGCCCTCCGAGGCGCTGCGGCAAACCATCTCGATTGCTACTAAGGATGACAGTTTCCCAGATCCCAATCACGGCAGGGAGTTGGTGGACTCCATCTGCCGGTCCATACCGTTTTACCTGGGGAACCGCCAGAATCACGGAGGTCTGCACGACTTAACGGACCCAGCGATCAGAATCCCCAACTACCACGACGAAGACTTGGATGAAGCCATACGTACCCAGTATCTCCAAGGGGATCAGGCAATGAGTCTCTCTGATTACAAGCGACATATACTGATTCAAGGCCCTTCGCACGCACTGCTTCACTTGAATAGCCTGATCAAAGTGCTGTCAAAGGAGGGCGGAGATCTTATCTGTCGTGGGCTACATAGAGACAAAGTTGTCTGGATGCAGGAACAGTTTCTCCGGGTCTGTAGACTTAATAACCCAGTTAGTCAGTTTAGATAGTATTAAATTATATAACCCTTATAATAAGTAACACTTTAGTAAAAGGTATATCTTAAACTTAAAACTATTAATAATATATAATTATATCTTTTACAAAAAGCTATATAGAAAGCTTTTAAGTCTTTATTACTAACTTAGCAGAGTTAATATAGCTTGCTTGCTACTCTATCTTACTGCTAGTATCTGAGAGTTGCTAAAAGTGCTTCTGTCTGTTCTTGTCTTATTATTAAGCTACTTTAAACAAGACCAAGGTAGCTTTCTCCGTGTTTAACAGCCTTCGTATCACGACTATTCGTTCGGGTTCTATAGCTGGCAAACGTGAGTAATTACCTAATTCGATCTCTTTAGGTGAAGTCTACCAGACATGTGGAGAGTTGCAGTCCAACGTTCTATGTCGCGGCTGACCCCGGTGAGAGAGGGGTCAAAAGTTCATTGCCACCTGTGTTGGTTGGGCTCAGTACTTGTTAGACGGGATGGTGCCCGACCTAACCAAGCTGCGCAGACTAAAGTGAAGTAGCAGGGCCAAGTAAAATGATTTTCCCAAAACACAACCGTGACCATTCCTCCAGAGAGGGTTATTTTAACAATATGCAAGCTGGGGATCCTGGGGATGCCATTTGGATCTGATGATCCAACGCACCAAAAGCAGCTCGTATGTTGGCGAAGGCAATCTCACTGCATCCAGTACATTTTCATTGGCTGCGACCAACTTCTTATCTCCAAATCACCAGTTAGCCTCACAGCCTAGCAGTATGCCTTGTTGGCGAAATTTCAAAACTCAAGTCATTGCTCACACACTTATAAATGCGTTGATTCCTGGTGTATTTACTGCAAGCACCTAACAGGACTTATCTTTATCCTACTTCTATTTTTCAATTTCGCAGTCTCAGACATTTAACGCACCCACATGGTGATACGACGCTAGTGAACTGTATCTGAATCATGGCGTAAGTCGAACGCTCAATATATCACCCTTATTCTAATCAAGTGTAGGTCCTCAGAAGCATATACCGCTGATATCACCCAATACAATGGCGCCGTGCCATCTCCTCAGGGATCGTCTCTTTATGGCAGTCTCAAAATATCTGGTAACCAGATCAGGCTACTGACAACCACGTCGACCATGCCAGTGATATCGTGTGAAATGGATGTCACTGAGCTCCATGATCAATTACCATTCAATGCGTTATCCTACGTCTGGGGCGATCCGAAAGTTACCGACATTATCCTTGTGAACGGACACGAATACCCATTAACAACATCTTTGGCCTCGGCTTTGGGATGCGTTCCGCAGCACCTCAGTCAATCGAAACACGCCGCCGGCCAGAAATTATGGGTGGATGCGATCTGTATTAACCAAGCTGATAATGCTGAGAAGAGCCACCAAGTTGCCAAAATGGGAGAAATCTATTCCCAAAGCGCACTTGTTCTCTGTTGGCTGGGACCCTTAAGTGATCCGATAGGTGCTGCCATCGATGTTGTACAAATCACAGCTTTTGAGCGATTTTCCCGTTGTGCAAATATGGAAAATTGGAACAATCACCAGAAGTTGAGAGGCTGTATTGCACAGTTACATGATCGCTTGGAAGCGTTCAAGAAGCTCAATGATTTGAAGCAACTTTTAGTTGCGGATAAAACATCCGCAATACCCAGGCTAGTTGGAGATATCGAGATTCTTGAGCTCGCGAACGCACTTAAACAAACAACTATAGTCATCATACGGATACTGCAAGGACCATATGGTTCAGAACTAGGGCTTTGCCAGAAGGACCTGATAAGCATGCATCGGGAAGTCAAAGATTGGCACAACCGGCTTCAAAAACAGACCAGCAAGCTTAATACCAGCTTGAACAAAGACTCTCACCCCATGGGCTTTCTATTGGAATTAGCCTCTTCCAGGGTTCGCAAGTTCTCGCAAATAGTTGAAGATTTTGTTCGCCAAGTAATTAGTGATAAGGTCTACGGCCACATATTATGGCTTAAGGAGTATCCTTCGCTCTGCGCAGTGGAAGAAATAGTAAGGAAACCTCGCCAGGGTCCCGCTCAACCACTTTTTGACCTTCCATACTGGAGTCGCATATGGATACGACAAGAGATTATTCTCGCCAAACAAGCAGTTTTTATATATAGGCCTCAATCATTTTCACTTCAGACGTTAGAATACTTTTCAGCTTGGTTGGGATGGATCTTAAGTCCATTCAACTCTATTTGGCACCAGGAAGAAAAGCTTTTCAAATTAGTATTGGCATACCGACAAACCTAGAAGTTTCTACATCACATCTTTGAAAGTCGTCGAAATCAGGGACTTCCAGTCGGTGATTGGTTAAGCCAAAGTCATTTCAAGACCAATGTCTGGTGCCACTCATCAGACGCTCGTACAACCAACCCCAAGGACTATTATTATGGCTTTCTTAGTATTACAAAGCTTAACATTATCCCTGATTATAGTACAGAGAAGTCTATCGGATCTATCAGCAGGGAATTCATAAGCGAATATCTCAAAGTCTACCGTGACCCATCATTATCCATAGATCCCCTGGGAGGGCCCCTCGGCCTTCTTATGTTTGCAGGAGTTGGTTATGGCTGGGAAACAGACCCTGATATGCCATCATGGGGTCCAAACTTCCCCGGAGAGGCACAATCAAATCCATCTTCCAGAGGGGGTGCAGACGCACTGGTTTTCCCAGGCGACAGGGATATTGAGAGTATTTTTGAAAAAGAACCTATGGAAAGAATAACCGGTCACGACATGGAGGTCACATTATATATCCTGGATCGCATCGAAATGGTAGGTCCGAGAGTCTCTGACTACGGAAGACTCGAGCTTCGCCATCCAAAAGGCTTGCCAATAACCTGGGCTTTGGACTTTGCCCTACGCCATGAGAGCTACACATGGGGAGGCCACCCATTGGCTGCTTTGCGACATCTTCTCGAGCCATTTACTACTTCTAAGAGTAAAGAGACCGATTTCCCTATTGAAAACGGCCTAGAATTTCTGAAATTTTTAGGTCGTTTCAGTCGTGGATTACAGGAGGTAAAATCGTGCTCTACAGCCATGTTGGCCCGTTTTTGCTACGTGAGAAATTTTCTTGCACAAGTTCCCGTGAGTGTTACCTCTCTTGCTTTGTGTCTTCGCCTAATTATGAAGGACCCCGATGACCATGATGACTCCGACGAATACACGAAGGAATATCGTTACATTGAAATCCTCGGCGCGCAGTGTAAGCCGTATAACCATGCTATAGCAGAGACACAGAAGGGGTTTGTTGGGAGGTTTCCCCCGAGGATACAGAAGGGCGATCTGGTTTGTCTACTCAATGGCCTCAACCAAGTAGCCGTTCTGCGGCAAGCTGGTAAGCTTTATCAGTTTATTGGGACATGTTTTGTCGCGGAGTTGACAAAAGTCGAACCTATCAAGTCATTAATTGATCTCTATAACCTGAAGGCCAAGAGGGTCACCTTGAGGTAGTCCGGGCTGGGCTAGAAGTGGTAAAGTACACATAACTGGAAGGAAGCAATTCATGAATGGAAAGATATTTTCAGCTGCTTCTGCTGTTTGCTTTGTTCCTGCATTTGACTTAACGGGCTGCTGTGTTTCCTAGATAGATACTCTTCAATATCAAATGGCAAATCCTTAGGCTTGATTGGTTTCAATCAGTAACGCCAAACTTCACTTCCACTCTACCAAACTCAGCCTTCCTGCACTATTTCTCAATAATAATCTCATTGTGCGCATTGACCATTAGACATGAGCCACATCACCCCTTTCTTCAATCGCACAACTCCAGCGCCGACTCGAGTAACGGGAACGAGAAAAGTCTTCAGAGCCAGACTTTCTAGAACATTTCATTGATTGAATGAAGAGTAATGCAGATTCCGTTGATGCAAAACTAGTGCTGAACGTCCTGTTAGCCAATTTCCTTGCTGCAGTTGCTGTGGGCTTTAATCCATATATTATCAGCCAAAGCGAAAAGGTTTGTGTAGATGATACAAATCAATGTCGTCCTTAACGATGGTTTAGGATAGAAGACGAAAGAGAAGAGGAGTACCCGCGGCGTTTACGAACGATGAATGGAGCAGATCTAACCTTCGGCGCGGGTTCTAGAATCTGTGTTGGGGGACACATTGCACTGAATCAAATATACAAGGCTGTAGCGGCTTTGGTGCCGTGCTATGAGATTCAACTCGCAGATCCGAATGTCAGCATGCAGATTATATCTGGATGATTTCCACGTCAAACGGGCTTGTTTGTCAAAATGCACAAAAGATAGGAAATGATGAAACATTGAACAGGAGGAGACAAAGACTATCATGTCTAGGCACTATAGGTCAATTATCATTCCTTCATCGGTGGGATACAAAGACCCCTCGCTCTCAAGTCTCTGCAACAAGTTCTCAAAATCAGCCCAGTCGCAGCCAATCTCATCAGGTAGTATCGGCATGTTGAATGGCTGACCCGAGAAGGGATCTAGTATGCCCCCATCCATCGAGAAAGGCGGATTGCTTGCGAGTGCAGGGCCAACGACCTCTGTGAATGTCTGTTGATCGGTCAAGGGTGTCACATTCTGATCGGATAGGCTTGTTGATGAATTGAGCGCGGGAGTGTTGCGGTCGTTATCATTTGGTGCCGGGATAGGTTTCATAGCTTCTTGGACAACACGAAGAAGACCGTTTAGAATGGTATTCAGACGATCTTCTTCGCCAAGGCCAACACAGTAGCAGCGGACCAAATCCGCAGCAGTCACAAGAAGCTTTCCTAATCAGCATGATAAAGCATTATGTTGAATGGCCCAACTCACACTTTGGTCAATCTTAGAGACGCGCGAATGCGGCTGTTTCAGAATATGAACAGCCAGGACATACATCGCATGAAGCAGCGGAAAGTAAGCCGGTGCGAAAAGATGCGACGCCGGATCATCGTTGTCAGCGAGAAGATGGATAATCTTTCGTGCCGAGTTTGCGACCATCGATTGCCCGTTGCGGATCTGGTACTCCCATGGTGTATCTTTGGCGATGATCTCTACTGCCATGTGCAGAGCGTTTTTGCTGATCAGAAGGGAGTTGCGGTTCAGCATGATGAGGCTGCAACACATTACTTTCAAAGTTCATTGGCTGAATTTGATCATCTTACGCGTTATGGTAGTGTAGTGACACAAATGATGCGAGGCCAAGGTTTTCTGGCACGCGCATAAAGTCCGAGGTAGGTCTATTGCACGTTAGCAACCATGAAGCCACGGCTGTGAGATGGCCTACCTTATACCGGCAGGGACACTATTAGCCCAGTTGGTCAACATCAGAAATGCTTCTCCAGTGCTCGAAACCTTCTCTTTGACCACCGCCTCAAGAGCTCTTCTGCTAGCTCTCTCCTCGAGTTGTCTTGCCGTAGCACACCGACGACTCATCTTGCTAAACATACTCGCCATCGATAACACGATGCGTGATGGCTCCAGGGCAGTAGGTTTAATAACATCTAGTTCCAAGTTGTCGAATGCATCATCTGAGATAGTTGACACATATCCAAGCTGGAATGAGAACAGTTTCTCGTAGCTGTATAAAGCCCACCACGCGGGATTCCAGGCGTCAAGATCCAGGCGTTTCTTCCTATTCTTTCCAGGCTTGTTGAGGCCGAGAGAGTGGGCTATAGAAAAGCATACACCGAGCGTTGTCCAAGCTGAGATGATCTCGTCGTTCAGGCGGAGACATACTGAGAATAGAAAGAGGACTTCGATGGTATCATATGATACATTACCTATGAGATAGCCCAGCGCGTTGCGGGCTAGAGACAGTGTTTCAGCCATATAGGTCTTTCGCTCGGTATGCTGGAGAATACATCCCCCCGCAGCGAAAAGCAGGTGGCTTCTCAACGCTGCAATATCGACAGCATGCGACGCCAAGTTCCCTGGGTGCGACTGCACTACATCGGCACGAGCCTGGTCGAGCCTCACAACAGGGTAAAACGTATGGATCTCCCTAGCATACGCGTCGAACAGAGTCTGGGGCACCCATGTCTCGGGCGTGATCGGGATTCCGTGCTGAGGCTGAGATGCCGATTGCGGGTTTAGCGTAGAGGGGGGATACGAGCCAAAATGGTAGGGGATGCTCAGCCGGAAACAAGCCAGGTCGAGCCATTCCGTCAATATCTGAAAAGACGTGGTGCCGGCGCTTTGCCGCCATATAGGGAGCGGATTACTGATGGTGTCAGTGTGAGAAGAGTCTCTACTCTGCGACGGCCTCGGACTCTGCGATCTCGCGCGTATTGGCCCAGTAACATTAACAACCTCAATAGTCCTCGGCTCAGCAACAGAATGTCTCCTCTCCACAGCCCCAGTCTGCAACCCATACTCCGACGGACTTGCAGACGTAACAGATCCTCCGTCTGTTGACTTCCCCGCCTCTCGTCTCTTGATCACCTTTCCCGGTCTGCGCCTATCTTCTGTGACGCAAGTAACTCCGGCGAGAATACAAGCCTGACAAGAGGGCTGCTGCTCATCACACCGCGTTTTGCGACTCCGACAGTAGTTGCATGCGAAATTGAGACGGCGCCGTTTGCTGGATCTGGGGATGCCGGGGCTGTCTTCGGTATCCATTGGGGAGGGCATGGGGTCGGGAAACGTGGGGGAGATAGTGTAGACGATGATTGGATTGATGCGATGCCGGTAGATGGGCACGGGTTCCGGTGACAAGGGTTACAGAGATATTCAAGATCTGGAGTTGCTGTGCTTGGGTGATGAGATACCGAGCCGACGGAGGCGCAGACAGCGTATTTTAATACACGATCGGTAAACCTCTCCCCTTCCCCGCATTCATTCCCTCGGAGACTCGGCTCCACCCCCGCAACTTTACCTCATTTTAGACCCCATCGTGTAACAGCCAATCGGAGTCTATTCGTTACGCTATCAGACTAACTTAGCACCAAGGCCCAGACCTGACTCCGATCCGGAGGCGATTTGATTGATATAAACCTCGCTTCGTCGCTGCTTGAGATATGGAAACATCAAATCTCATCCGGTTGACAAGCTGTAGTCATGGCTGAGCGACGCGATTCTTTCAGTATGAAACCTGACGTAGATGCTGTTGAGGACATCGTCAAGACGCCTCATCACGAGTCTCACGATGCATCTGGTACGGTTAATCTGTATCAAGATGGAACTGTTGTTCTGGTCCCGACGCCCAGTCCTGACCCCAAAGGTAAACAAACACACAATTCTTTCCGACTAGCTTAAACTCACAACTTTATCAGATCCTCTCAACTTGCCCGTCTGGCGCAAATACATGATCATCCTCCTCGTCGGCTTCTACTCCGGTATCTCAGTCCTAGGAACTTCCGGTCTCGGCTCCGTCGCCCCAGAGCTCTACGCGCTTTATCACAACGAGAATGCAAAGCGTGTCAGCGATTTACTCACATATCCCACTCTCTTCATGGGAATTGGCAATCTGCTCTCTATGCCTCTCGCCAATGCCATCGGCCGACGACCTGTCTTTCTATTCTCCCTGCTGCTTCTGACGGTTTCTGGAATCTGGTGTGCTTGCTCAAAGTCGCTTACAAGCCATATCGCGGGACGCAACATCTTCAGTCTGGCTGCTGGACAGAGCGAGGCTCTTGCGCCTTTGATTGTGCAGGAGATTCACTTCCTTCATCAACATGGCGTCAAGCTGTCTTACTTTGTTGGTGTTCAGAATACCCTTACTGCTGCTCTCTTCACTGCGACTACGTACATCGTCCCATCGCTTGGGTTGCCATGGTGGTATGGTATCATGACCATCATCAATGGCTTCACCATGATCATGTCCATCTTCTTCCTCGCTGAGACTCGCTACGACCGACCAGAAGACGCAACTGGTAAGCTTTCTTGTTCTCTTTATTCGTCAATACTAACCTTGAACAGAGGGTGCTGTCCATCTGAGGCTCGACAAGAACGGCAATGTAGCCAGCGAGGGTACTAACGAGGTTCTTTACCAAGTCACGACCCGCAACGGCGTTGTTCTCCAGCCCGAGAAGTTCGGCGAGAGAACATGGCGCGACGACATAAAGTTGTTCCACGGCAAGGCTGACTGGAAGAGTCTTGTCTCATTCTACAAGGACGTCGGGCTGTCTCTCATCTTGCCGCCTATCTTCTGGATCTTCATTCTCAATGGTGCTTTCCTAGGTCTTTATATCTACCAGGCTTCAACATTTGCTGTTATTCTGGTACAGCCTCCCTATAACTTCAACGGCAAACTTCTCGGATATGTGCAGCTTGTTCAAATGATCGATTGCCTGCTTGCTGTTCCGCTGCTCGGATTTGGCTCGGACATCATCTGTAAATTCATGAGTCGACGAAACAAGGGTGTCTTCGAGGTAATATTCCTTTCCCAATTCTCAAGATCGCTTACTGACTGATACAGCCTGAATATCGCCTTATTGTACTCATCATCCCAGCGGCTTGTGCCATCATCTCAGCGATTGTCTACGGCCACGCAGCCGCCTCCCCCAACGACTATCACTGGATCGCCATCGTCGCTCCATATCATCTTGGCTTCTTCTCTTTCCTCGGTGCAAACCTCGTCGGAATCACGTTCGTCATGGACAGTTATCCCAACAAGTCTGGACCTCTTCTTCTCGTCGTTTGTGCCGGTCGAGGCTTCGTCTCATTCGGTTTGAGCTACGCAACCGTACCTTCGATTCAATCCCTTGGATATGACGGTGCTATGAACATTCTTGCTATTATCTGTGGTGTTCTGAGTGCCCTGGGTATTGTCATGTACTTTATTGGAAAGCGAGTTCGTGAGTGGGCGCGTCGACGTATCTGGCCCAAGCATCACGAGGAGTAGGGATTTCCAGGAAACTAGATCGCATAGACTATCGCGCTATATTGATCTCTTTGACTTAAAGCACGACATTAAGTGAATCACTTGATCGCAGGATGCGAGAATTGCCTTGTCTTCCTTTGAACCGGCCATCCCCTCTGCTTGGTGCCGTGAAGTCCGAGCCTACTAAATGTAGAGTAGCCCCTATAGAAATGTTCCGCGAGTGGTCTCAAACCCGTCGCATAAATATTCCGCCGCCCTGGTCAACGTCCGTCTCCGCTCTCTATTGAAATCGTCGTTATATCATATTAGAACTTGGCTATCAGCTATCTCTGTCGTTTCGGCGTGGAGACGACTGACTGATTTGCCAATGGCATGGCATCCGTGCGCAACCAGTTCATGCACTATAGCCCTAGTGTGACGATATACTATATCCAAGGAGCGAGAAAACCTCCAACGTTCAGCAGGTATCAAAAATAGCTAATCTAAACTCCACTAAATCTCTTCTAAAGTATACTAAATTACACTAAATTTACCCAAGTCTTTTTTTCACTCAAGATAGCTGTTTCAGGATTCCGTGCCCATTCATTGGCTTACAGCGAGTTTAATTGCACCCTTATGCAAAACCGCTCGGGTAAACAATGCATTAAATTACAGGGATCGAATTCTCCCTCTAGCTTGAGAACGTTTCTAATGCATCTATGGATAATGATGTGTTTGCATAAACATCAGCCTGTCAAGGTTACATAGACTAAAACATCAAGTTGTCTGCTAGTGGACAGATGCAAGGTCTAATGAACATCTGTCAGGGTTCTTAAAGAACTGCAATCCCCGGGGGTTTGTTCTGCTTGCTCTCATCCCATGCGGTTTTGCTTCGCGCCCATCAGCCATTCGTTATACCAATCACAATCTGTCTAATACAGCAAATAATTACATATTCACTCCATCATCCGTTCAATGTTCTCCGCAATGGCCAAATCAAAGTCCAAGACAGAGGCCTCATCCGAGACCGACACCGCCCCCACAGAACCGGCTGCCCGTCCCGTGAGCACCTGCGGCAGCGAACATCTCCTCATGACAACCCGTCGCCAAGCATCAGAGCAGTACGCAAAAGCAGCCAAAGCCGAAAAGGCCTACCGCACCAAGAAGCGCGCTGCTCTCGCCCGCGCCAACTACAACGAGACCAAGACACACTTCAAAGAAGCCTTCTCGCACCTCTGGCTTGCACTAAAGGGCGTGTTCCCGGCGATCAAGAACTCGAGATATCTTCTTGGTGAGAGGCGCGATAAGAGGAGGCAGGAGGCTGAGAAGAAGAAGCGGGAGAGAAACCTGGAGAGGAAAAAGAAGCTTGAAGAGCAGTTGGCGAAGGAGGAGGCGGAGGCAGAGGCTGATGGGAAGAAGGAAGAGGATAAGGCGGAGGAGTAGGGACGTTAATGAATCATGAGCTTACGCTTGTGGTGATGGTATGCGTGGTGTTTTGTATTTTGTCTTTTGAGGGTGGCGTTTGTCTCTGGCTTGAGACAGCGATACCCAACTTTCACTCATTTATTTCCTTTGTCCTGACGCAATATAGATTATTGCTCTGCCCTATATGTAATCAAACAATATTTAATCAACAAACACATATACTCCTAATACCACTGTAATTACCACGCTTGAGGCCACAGTATAGGCAAGAAAGCAGTAGCAAAAGCATTGTTGAACCCAATCGCTACATCGTCCAGGCCATTTTTGACTTAGGAAATACACCAGTAGCTTCGGTATCAAAGGATATCATCATCCGTAATCACGTCCTCATTTTCAAGAGAACCGGCGTCTTGGCAAGGAATGAATCCAATCTCGTGGATCAGCGAAGGGAGAGACAATGAGCGCCAGGGAGATAAGGCTACTTCCTAGTCAAGTTAAGACAGTTCCTTGTCTAGTATTCTTGTCCAACCAGGTTACTAGAGTTTTCCGAGAGGCTCGGAATATTTCTCCGCATTGCACACCCTTAGCTTATCGCCGCAAGCGCTAGAGCACGACTACTCGATCGGGAAATAAGAAACCCATGAAGCTATGGATTGCCGGGCATTGCACCTTCAGCCAAATCATTATATAGGAATGCATCAAGAGGTCTGATAATGCTGTGTAATGAGATTCTCGCAAGACAGAGACCAGAACATAATACCCTGGATACCTGAGCCGATTCGCCATTCACAAACACCAATAGCTAAAATGGTTGCTTCACAATATCCCGTTCGCCCTGCCCTTCGTCACGATGAAGAAGAAATCACCGGCTACGTAGACCCATGGGTAGTATCTCCCGGCGAAACAGCCCACGTCAAGGTATCCCAGCCTCGTCCTCCTTCCTGCAACCTCCCAGCTAACCATCCAAGATCTACTCTACAAAGCCCAAGCTCAAGTATCAACTCGTCAGACTCCTCCAAGGACTTGACATGCCCCATGCCCCAGCCCCCGCCAAAGAAATCATCGAGCATGGTCCCAAAGGCGACTTGGCTGGCCGCTTTCAAGCGTCGCATCCTGGTTCTTACGCTATTGTCGATGCTTGGAGGAGAGAACCTCTGCTGGGCAAGTCAGAAGGTGTTGAGATTGACTTTTATGTTCAGCCTTGGATGCTTGATGCTCCTCATCCCCAGGCTATCCTGTCCAACATTGACGCTGCCAAGAGCGCTGGTATAGCTGTTCTTCTTGATCGGGATAATCAGCTGCTTGTGTGGATTGGTACCTCCAATGGCGTTGAGGTCAAGAAAATCGCTTCTTCAGCCCGTGAACGTCGATGGTTCCATGTCCGCATCACTCTCAAGGCGAGAAAGTTTCAGTTGCAGCTCACTCACATTGCTTCTGGAAATGAAATTGCTCCTTCATCAACTACCATTCATACCTCTCTTTCCAGTACTCCCCGTCTTGACTCCGGTAGCCCTATGTACTTTGCAGCTACTAGAGCAGCCAGCCCAACCTCAGCTTCACAGCTCCCAGTGCACTTCTTCAACGGTCGCATCGAAGCACCCCGCTTCAAAGGCCTAGGCCGGAAGACCTGGGACATCGCGCGCTACGACTTCTCCGTTGGCATCGACACAGATGATATCGTCGATGTCTCTGGCTCTGGTCTTGGCGGCGTTCTTGTCAATGCGCCAACGCGAGCTATTCGCGGACATGACTGGGATCACAAGCTCGTAGGCCTCGGTTGGAAGGAAGCAACATATGGTTTCCGTGCTATTCACTTCCACGACGATGATCTTGATGATGCTGCGTGGGATACTGACTTTGAATTTAGTGTCCCTTCTGATCTGCGCTCTGGTGCCTATGCGATCGAAGTTCAAGATACAGAGTCAGATCTCAAAGATGCGATTGTCTTCTTCGTCCGTCCAAAAGAAGTCCGCCCGCAAGCCAAGATTTCTTTTGTCTTTTCGACGTTTACGTACCTCGCGTATGCGAATGAACATATGTATGACGAGACCAAGTCAACACATATCTCGTTCCCCGAAGGTGTACAGCTCGTCGCGTCTGACAACTACTACAAGATGGTGCGGCGTCATGATCTTGGTCTCGCTATCTACGATCTCCACGGCGATGGTTCAGGCGTTGTGTACAGTACCACCAAACGGCCGATTCTGAATGTACTGCCGGATTATATCCACTGGGGCTTTCAAAGACCACGGGAGTTCTCAGCTGATCTTCTAATGGTTGGATTTCTTGAGAAGCATTTCGGTGACGGTTATGACATTCTCACAGATCATGATCTCCATCTCCGCGGTCGTGCTGTATTGTCTCAGTATGATGTTGTCATTTCTGGCTCTCATCCGGAATATCCTTCCGCAGAGTCTCTTGATGCTTACGAAGGACATTCCAAGAATGGAGGATCACTTATTTATGCGGGTGGTAATGGATTCTATGTAAGCAACCTAATCTTGGACCTGATATGGAGCTGACATATTTTTCAGTGGAAGTCGGTTTCAGATCCCAAGCGACCTCATCGCATGGAAGTTCGACGCGCTGATGTTGGTGCCCGAACCCATGAGAACCCCCCAGGCGAGCGCCATCACGCACTAAATGGTCAACTCGGTGGTCTCTGGCGCTCAATCGGCCGCCCGCCGAACGAGCTATGGCGTATTGGCAGCTGTGCTTCAGGTAAAGGCCCCGGTCGACCATTCATTCCAACCGACGAGGCTCTCAACAATCCTTCACTGGAGTGGCTTTGGAAAGGCCTTGACGAAGTGTCCCGAAAGCTCCTCGGAACAAAGGGTCTTGCTGAGGGTGCAAGTGGCGATGAGCTCGACCGTCTTGATATGGCTATTGGTAGTCCGGCTACTGCCATCTTGCTTGCCCGAAGTGAGCGCCATGATGATCATTTTATGCTGTTCAACGAAGAGCTCATCTTCCCCATGATCGGGACCCTTGGCTCGACTTCGCCGCTTGTGAGGAGCGACATGGTATACTACGAGACTAATGGAGGCGGTTGTGTTTTCAGTGTTGGAAGTATTAACTGGAACAATTCTCTGGCGTGGGATGGGTATCAGAATGATGTTGCGCAGGTGACTGGGAATGTCATCCGAGAGTTCGTCGCCCGGGGGAAGAAGAATGCATCGACATGAAAAGAATGAAGCAAATACGCAAGGGCAAAATGAATGAGAGTGTTCGTTTGACTAAAACTCAAATAAGCATATCTATATACAAATTCCAAATCTATCCATCTATTTATCATACAGTTTTGATACTTTTCACTCTTCCACTTAAAACTATGTCATCCTCGTTCCATGACATCTCACTCAACCCCGCTGTCGCTATGCACAACGACCTTCTCTGCATCCTTCCCAGCAGCCATCTCCTCAAAGTAAGACTCATCCTTCTTTTCGCGGCTGACATACCCAGGAGGCGTCCACTTGGCGCTCTCCCATGCTTTGAGTTCAGGCAGACAGTACATCATGTCAATATGTTCAAGACTAAGAGTCTTTGACTCGTATAGGAAGAAGTATACGATCACAGTGCCAATCAGATTCATGCCAGCGAACACATAGCCAAAGGCATAAGAGATACCAGCGTCGGCGAATGGAGTGAGGAAGCTGATGAGAACTGATGCATGTCAGCAATAGCACGCTATTTGTATGATGGGGCACTTACAGTTTGCAAGCCAGTTGCTCGCAGTAGCCAACGAAGCCTGTTTGGCTCGAGTGCGCAAAGGAAAGACTTCTCCAACAACGACCCAGCCGAGTGGACCCCAACTGACAGCGAAGGAGGCGATGAACATGCAAGCGGAAACAATCATGACGATACCACTGGTACTGCTGCCCTCGGGGTCAATGGCTGTCCCGACAGAAGCAAAGATAAGTAGCCAAGCAGTCTGCCATAAACCGCCGATGATGAGGGGCCAGCGACGGCCGAACTTTTCTGCGGAGTAAATACCGAAGAAGGTCATTCCGACGTTGATGGCGCCGAGGATGAGTTGGACGAGGATGGGGTCGTCAATGCCGGCAGACTCAAAGATGGTGGCTCCGTAGTACTGGTCTCCTGTTAGCTTCTGTCGCTCAATGGAAGCGGTCTGCTTACGAAGAAATAGTTGGCGCCAGTCCACTGCTGAAAGAACTGAACCGCCATTCCAAGGAGTGTTCGGTACAGCACCTTCGGTCCCTTATTGCGCACACCAAAGCATTCCAACCAGCTTCCCTGTCCAACCTTTCGTTCCTCCTCCAGCAGAATCCTCATCTCCTGAATATTATCCTCAACAATCGGATTCTTCACATCACTCATCATCCCCCTCAATCTCGCTAGCGATGTCCTCACACCATCCCAATCCTCTCTCATGGCAAGCCATCTCGGAGATTCAGGACAAGCCAAGACCCCAAGGCCAAGAGGAATCGAGAAGGCCATCTCAATAGCGATAACAATTCTCCACGATGCATCGTTATCTTCAATCTCTCGAACGCCGTAGTTGACAATGTTAGAGATAAGAATGCCGAAACAGATCATAAGCTGATATGATGACACGACAGCACCGCGAATTTCTCGCGGTGCACACTCGCTCTGGAACATGGGGACGCCGATGGAGAGGGCGCCGACACCAAGACCGGCGATGAGACGGCCTATCATCATGTGGACCCATGAGTACATGGCCGTAATTTGGATGACGTTGCCGAGGAGGAAGATGACGACGAAAATGGTGAGACTCCATCTTCTACCATACCAATCTGCAGTGCTGAGTCGCGATGTTAGTAAACAGTCACGCCAATTGGGATGGGAGACTTACTAGGATCCTGACAATGCTCCAATGAGACATCCGATGCTCATAAGAGACACGAGGATACCTTGGATAGCGGGGACCCAGTATTTAGTGCCGTCATCGTCTGTCTGAGCGAAACGATCGACGTAGTCTCTGAATAAAAGCATAGCCGAGATTTGACCTGTTTCGCGTCAGACTTAGTAACACCAAGGATTGTGGTATCGCTCACCAGTATCATAGCCAAACAGAAAACCTCCAAGAGAGGTGATAAGGGCCAAGACCAGAGCCTCAGCTCCGCAGGCTGCACCGTTGACAGTGAAAGATCTGGTTATCGCATCAGCTCTATTTCACTACTTTAGAGTGGTTGAAGAAAAGAGACATACTTATTCCCAAGCATATTCTCAGTCAATGTCTTGTAACCGCAAACCAAATTGATCTGCCCTCCTCCCTGAACGTGGTCCCAATCATCTATTTATCCCCTCCATCTCCAGCGGATCCTCTAAAAAGGAGTCCTGACTACAAGTCCCATGAGGTCTTTCGAAACCACGACAACGCGATACTCAAACCTCGAATTCTGCTCAGCGGATCAATACGTCTCACCGTTATCCTATCGGGGAACAAGGCTAAATAGAAGCTTCACCTTTTACCCGTCAAGGTGAGGCTCCCCGGATATAACCAAAGGGCCGAATCCAGGGGTTTTTAGAGTATTGGGCCGAAGAGCGCCGGACCGGTGAGCATGGTTTATCCTAGCGGGCGATGTTTATTCTCCGTGGGATGTGTTTTACTGTGGGGAATCACGCGTGGGGTCACCGCTGGACTTCCCCATGATAGGAGAAATGGGGTTGTGGGATGGGAAAAAGTTGGGGTGATTCAACGTCATGGGAGAGACGTATGCTGTGCTTCTTGTTCTGCACCGCTTGTTTGTTGCTGCACTATAAAACTTGCACTTGAATAAAAAGGATGTTGTCCGATCATGAGAAACAAATCAGGACCTGACTTACGCAAAAGATTGCAAATGAAAATGTCAGCACAGACAAAAATCCGCGGCAGTGAGGCCGGTATAGCCGGTCTTGGCGTCCTTCAGCTCGGGAGTGAACAGGTAGCACTATCATCTGACTTCTGCAAAGATGCTGGGAGGCATGGGACTTGCGGAGATTTAATTAAGTATTATGCTTGAAGTTAAATGACTCAGTTAAATTCTCGCGTCACGTTCTTCGTGAAGCAACGTTCCATCACGCACTGAGCAATGGCTGGCTTGCACTCTGTTCGAAGAATTGGAGTGAGTGACATGACAGCGCGGATTACCGTTTCCGGATTATCGCTCTGTGTGCAGAGCATTCTCTGTAGTCGAGCATTATCCAAGTTTGACAATGGCAATTAATTTTTTTCAACGAGTGCTGTTACCAACCTAATTCCATATCGCGGTATGACACTTTTTTCATCACAGTTTGGTCGAGGCGGTTCATCATGCCCCACTAATTTGTGTCAATTTTCGACTGGAGTCTATTGCTTCTAGTAACAACGATTCAAGGCACATCTTGGCGGCCTGCGTAAGTCTAAAGCAGTCTTGCAAAGTCTCATAGAGTATACAGCATGTTTGCACACCCGTTTTGGCGTTTAATCGTCCCTGAAATAAAAGTAAATTGAAAATCATCAAGCTCTAGGTTAGGTTGACCAGGCCAATTGAAGCGAAGATGCATTAGTTACTTTGATTGGACTAACGATACTCCACTCCAGTACCACAAAACACAAAGCCTCTTGGTTGGACAGGCTATAAATAGAGTCACCACGGAACTAAGCGGCCCGCCCAGACTCTGATCCGGTAACTCGGAAATAACGTGGAGCAGAGCCACTGAATCAACACTGTAGCCAAACCTTGATTATGTTTTGCTCATCCAAGAGCCAAAAGCTACACCTTCGAATGACATTGGCCGTGGCATATGGGCATAAACTGTATCTCCAAACTTGCAGTGCCTCGTTTGTTAAGCCTCCGTTTACGAAATCTTACGTCATGTGCACCAGTTGCGATGACAGCTCTAGGCATCCACGCCTCGAGAGTTGAACCTGCAACTTATCTCACCCTCTCCCGCTCCTGGCGCAATCTCAACTTTTCATCGTCCCAAAATGTCGGAACATCGAGAAATTCCAAAGTTCACCGTCGATCTGTCTCTCCCTCCCGAGACACGCTACGGCCATATCGTTCCGCACTTCAAGACCGCCGTAGACTCGTGCGATTTACCTTCCCTATTCTATGCCCTCCTCGACGAACTTGCTGGGAAATATGCGGGAAAAATAATCGCTGCTGTGTCGCCGCTGCTTATGCGACGCCTTCATTCAGATGAGGAAAATGCAGAATTGGTCGGCATCTCGAAAGCGATTGGCATTCCCATGCATATCCTCGTTGCCTTCAATGTTCTATTGGACCTTTTGTTGGGATGCACGAGCGGCGGGGTACGAACGCTAGATACAGATTCCGCTGTGAAAACGACACGGATGCTTCATTTTCGGACTCTCGACTGGGGCATGCATGAATTGAGAAATATCATCGTCGAACTCGACTTTGTCCGTACGCCCCAAGGCCCGGTCATTGCTACAACAGTTGGGTATCTTGGGTACATTGGGGCTTTGACAGGGGTAAGAAAAGGCATGAGTTTGAGTTTGAACTTTAGACCGCACCACGCCAGGGAGACTCTTCGGCAACGACTGTCTTACAGATACCACCAGGTGATGGTGGTTCTTGGGCAGAGACAGTCAATATCAAGCAGCCTGAGAGAAATTCTACTAGGCAACTCAACGACAATGGAGAAACAGTCCAATGAAACGCACGAGTCGGACAGTACTAGCCCAGATTTGCAGAACCAATATGTACAGCAAGTCCTCACAAAACTCTCGACATCCAGTTCAACAGCTGCATATCTCATTCTCTGCCAACCAGACCGCGTCTTGGTCGTGGAGAAAGACCATCGCAGCGCATCGATCCGTGAATCCGACACATTCCTCACCGCCTACAACCACGACTTCAAAGATGAAGATAACCCCGCGCATCTCCAACAGGCCGCTGCCGAACTCGCAGAAGGCGAAGATGCAACGGGCATGGCAGACCTGGTGGCCTATTCAATTGAAAGAAAGCAGGATTTGGATAAGTTATGGAGGAAATGTGTTCGAGCTTGTAAAAGAAGGTACAGGCTGCGGAATGATATCGTGACGAGGGAGGATGTTGTCAAATTTTTGCAGAATGATATGATTCGGAATGAGGAGACGCATTACGCTGTCATCATGGATCCAAAGGAGGGGAAGGTCATGTGGCGGAGGGCGTATGAGTATGTCAGTGAGAGTGAACGCGAGAGTACGGAGGAGAGTTAGTGCTGTCCAGACGAATGAGTGCCACAGTTTACTATGGATTTAACATGAATAACACTTAAAAGGTTAGGGAATGGTAGCTTTGGACGATGATTTTACACTCAATGGTTTAGCTAGTTGGGCTTCTAGACATATTGTGATCAAAACACTTAGACTTCGAAAATTTCTTCAGCGACAATGTCACGGATATCTTCATGCGACCCTGAATACAGGGCTGAGTCTTCTATGGATGTGAACAAGTGAGCGTAAGCCGCATTGAAGTAGCGAGCCAATAGGACAGAAGTTTAAGCGAATAGGCCAATCACATAGAGAAGTTGAACAGGGCCACCATATGGAGACCAATTGAACCATCCAATCATTTTAAAGCCATCCGGAGTAAACAGCGCGGCATATGCAACATAATGATCTGCAATGGACATCTTGGCAAACCCCGAATGTGACCGCATATTCCTCCATGTTCTAAGGAACACGGCTCGGATACACAGGGAAGAATCTGATGTCAGCAGACTGTATGAGCCCAGTCTATTGCATATAACTTCCTATTCTGTTTAGAATAGGACCACGAATGGAATAAGTTGCGAAGGGGAGACGCAGAAGGCCGGTATCTTACTGGATTTAGGGTGGCTACTGACACGACCGCATGGTCGATATTGGGGGTGGCAGCAATGCAGGGGCTCACCGCAGGGCGTAGCACTCAGCGGAAAACATTATCCAGTACATATCGGCTTATTCGGTACCCTTCAGCTGGCGCAACTGCCGGCCGTAGATCACGTCCAGTAGCTTCGACCTATGCCTAACCGGAACTTTAGGATATACCTTTTGGTACTTCAGACCTATGCAAAGTGAGAACGCGTTCGTATCACTGCGTTTACGAGACGAAAATGCTGATGCCACAGCCTCACACATATGTGGAGTTATGTAGCAATGATCCTTCTTGAAAGTATACACGGTTACTAATCGCTAGGCTAGATAATCACCACTCTGTCAGCCAAACGGTAAGGTGGTTTCATGGTCTGTGCAGTGTTGACAAAAGGGCGCGCCGCTTCGACTTCTTACTTCAGCATCATGGGCAGATGATTCGCCAACAGCAAGCTGCCAGACCAACGATAGGCATCTTCTGACACGGAGACACGGGTAACTGCCGCGGGGGCTGAGCCTCAGCCCTATCATAGCTCGGCTAGGTATGATGTATACACCCCAGGCACTTGATGATGATCGACAGAGACTGTAGAGAGAAATGAGGAAATCTTTCTCCGGGTGGTCATATCCACGATGTTGCATGAGAAGGAATGAACTTTGTATTGGGGACGACATAGAAGCCCTTTGTGGGAATCACCGAGAAAGTGACACTCAACACGAGTAGACAAGGGAGTTGAGTGAAGATAAAAGACGCCACGTCGCCCTGTTCAAAAGGTCCTTCATCACCATCTCCTCTCTATCAAATCACCAACAATCTCAATATAAACTCCCCCATTCTTTCTCCAAATGAAGACATCTACCATCCTCACTGCTCTCGGTAGCATCCTCGCCTTCAACACCCAAGCCGTCAACGCGGGATGCTACTCCAGAGGCGACCCCTGGCCCAACAAAGACCAAGCAGCCCAGTTCGTCTGGGACGCCTGCTACGGTTCTCAGGGCATGTTCTCTGGACAGTTCAGCCCCGGGCAGACCAAGTCCATGTGTCCCCGAAGCGGCCAGCTCGGCCTTCTCTTTGAAGTTCAGAACCAGTGGGACCAGACGCTTGATCTTAACAACGACGACTGCTACACGCGTCTCAAGAACGAGATCTACGGATGTGACCGTGGTGGAGAGTCCACTGTTTCTAAGTGGCGTTTCCGGTGAGTTTGCTTGAGTGTAGAAGTCTAATGAGTTTAGGAGCTGACGTTCTTGGCAGTGCCGATCCCGGTAACTGTTAAATGTTCAAGGATATTTATGTTAAGGACCCCGAATAGGAGGAAGTGGGGAATGGGAGCAAGGGAGACCGAGTTAGAGGATTTCATTTCTACATCACTCATTTCGATATCTTTACTTCTGTCGCTATAAACAGTATTAGTCGCTCATTAGAACAAGAAAAAATAGCTAGGTCTTTCAAGGGGCGTGTGAGAGGTTATTAACCTCTCGCTGTGCATTGGTATCTCGAAGTCCTTATCTATAAAACATTAAAAACAACATATGGAGAAACTACACCAGGTCTCATCAATTCCAACTTGTATCCATCGAGGCCTATGATCAACTGCTAGGCTTATGAACTGACAATCAAATAGCTCATGGATCAAGCGTTCTGAAGCTGCGCCTCTTCATCCACATCTGGACTGCACGCTGCATCTGTTCCGTCAAGCCGTACGTCAAAGCGTTGACGAGCCCTATGAACTGCGTTGAAGCTTGAAGACCAGTGAGCCACTTCGGCGACGTGCCGACCGACTCAGCCAAGCGGTTCGCCATGCCCGGCAGCCATAGAATGATATACGCAATTGGGTATCCATTCAAAAGAAGCATTCTCCTCAGGTTCGGAGACTTCGGTACGCGATGGTTTGGTCCGTTACCAGTCGAGACATTTTGCGTATTGTTCGTTCCGTGCTCTTCGGCCGTGGGCGGTTCTGGCTCAGGCATGGCAGATGCTGACCACTGGACCTTTCCACTAGGTGCTGTATCCTCCCCCTCACTCTGGTCTCCCTTTGCGATGCCCCTCGCCTCAAGTTCATATGAGGCCTCTACCGTGGTAGTGACCCATATCCGTTGTGTATCCGACTGCTCGGCGTTTTCTCGATCGATTCTCGACTGCGCATTCGTGGCATATCCTTTTGTGGTAGAGGAAGAAAGACCGTATTTGACGAAACTGAAGAGCCGTCGTAGTTTGATGTATATGTAAGTGTAAATAGCCACTGTTGCAAGGAAGATGGCGATGCGCCAAGCGTGAGTGAGGCCATAGCGGAGACCTAGATGTTGGGTCTGGATCCAGCACCAGTTCCCACTCACTGGCCCATAGACATGGAGACCGAGTCCGACGAAGCCTGAGAGTCATTTAGCATAATTGTCAGCTTATGAGCTCCTGTGAACCTACTGGTGATCGTGCCAGGAATCCAAGGTACAAGGCAGACAATAGCAGTCATCAGTCTCGACGAGTCGTCAAGGATTTGTTGTCGCTGAACCGCTAGTAGTACCGAAACAGAAATGATAAGAATGTTGAAATCGATCGCCTGCACTGAGAATTGACCAACCCAGGCATTGGCGACGCAACCAGTGCTGGGGGACGCTTTCGGATCCGCGTAGCCATCCTTAATGGCGAGGATACCAGATACTGTATTGTTGAGGCTGTTGATAAAGTCTTGATCATCGAGTTAGGTAAACCGAAGCGTCTGAAGAGATTGATTGACCTACCTGCAACGAGGAGGTTCACAATCAACGCATGGCGAAAATGTCGTCGCGGTGGAGGAACAATAACATGAAGACAGAGCGCGAAAAAGCTCGCGACGCAGGATAGCAACGATCCGGTTAATGTAGGAATTGAAATCGACAGGTTGGCCGGAATAGTGGCCATTATGGCTAATATTGTTGAAGAAGGTAAGACATTTGCTTTTTCCAAAAGAACATGTGAGACATGTTCATCTGAAGAGTTTTGCATCGCTTTGTTATAAAGCACCTGAAAGGGGGCCTGAGCCCAAAGCGCTAGACCAACCTTGGAATGTCGGAAATCGATGAAACTGCGCCAAAACGTCACATCACAAGTATCACCTTCCTCTTTTTCCCACGTTCATGACAGAATTATTGCCGTTGGCCGTGTTATACACTCTGCGCTAAAGAGATCGGCAGAAAGTGTCTTGGATGAAAGAGGAAGCTCTTACAAGGGGTTGCGGCGCTGTGATTGGCGGTTTGTTTCAGCTGTTGGAGAAACCCCTGTTGATAATCGTAATAGCGCTCTCCGGCGTCGGACTCTCCGCGGTTCAGGGGCTGAGAATAGAGTTTGCAGTTATTGATTCTGTAACTCATCCGTCCAGTAAGGGTTGTACACCCGTAGGACCAAGGTTGAGGATGGGCTAGAATGAAGTGATAATAGTCTTTAGGCAGGTCTAGAGTCATGCTTAACAAGAGTGGTCCGATGGCTTACCCGTCGGTCTAAATCATACCGTCACCAAAACTATCACTTTAACCGTCTCCACAACGCTGGCAATTACTGTTTTTGTAACACTCACGAACACTTGCTGGGGTCTGATGTTGCCAAGAACAATGGTTGTTCGCGCACGACGATCTGAACAGCTAGATTAGGGTTGTTAGTCGTAGCTTGATGCTGTCGCTCCGAGATAATCTGATAAGACAAACCATACAGACAGCAGAGACCGTAGCCTAAACCTTTACCCTCGATTGACATAAGGCGGGTAAACTAAGTCCGACTAACGATACTCTTAATAACGTCAATGGCTTCGATAGGACCCCAGCTCTTCAGACGAGCTAGCCATGTTTAGAAAACATTGCGACAGTATCGAAGTCTATGCTACAGCAAGAAAAACGGGTTCTCAGACTTCTCGACATTCCCCAAACTACTGGGGTTTTACTTCATTTGCCCTCATGACCAGATGCAAAACAGCAGACATGGTTGTGAAACAGGGTCCACCACTTGCGTCACGTTACATCAAAGATAACCACCGGCATATCAGTGAAGACACTGTCTAATAAGCCAGCTGCGATGGCAAGTAATTGAAAAGGACATAATGCTAAGCTAGTTCAGACCTCATTGGCCAGAAAAAGTGCTATCGGTGATGGATACCGAGATCGATCTATCGCGTCTTGGCTCGCCCTAAGTTTTCTGCAGGGCCCACTGCACAGTTCGATCGAGCCTTGGCAGAGTCTATGTTATGTCGGCAGATAGAAATCAGACTAACGGCCGGGTTGTGGGCTATCCGTAGCGCTATGATTCTCTTTCTCAGCTTGCCATGGGAGTTAGTTTAGGATTTTAAGTGACTGAACTTCCGATCAAGTGGAACTATATATATTACCATGTCCGAGACCAACTTTGTCACCCATGCTCATCTCGTATCTGATATAAAAAAGAAAATCAGCCTAGGTTCTGATGTTGAGGTTATTGGCTGGTTGGTAGTTGAACTTTTGAAGCCTATGAAATCTCAGCAAGCTACACGTCGGGACAAAATCTTGTCGGCTTGAAAAATAATCCAAGGTTATTAGAATACATGGCGAATAGTCGGTTATTCCAATCTCATGTCTCTTAGAGTACTTGTAAAAGAAGATTACTATTTATAAATCTTGCTCATACAGTCCAAATCCTTCGTAAGATCCTCCAAATATCAACGAGAAGTGAGACACGATGTAAAGTCAAGTGCTTACGGCAGGACAGCTCGTTTGCTAAAAGCAGAGCAAAAGATCGGGATGTCAACCCTATGCCTCTTCATGTATTCTGGCCTGGACACGAAAAGCAGCCCGACCATTTTTAGACAGACTGAAGACGGGAGGTTATAAAAAAATGCAGAGTGAAAGTGAGTTGAGACTGGAATACATAACTTTGCTAATACCTCAGGGTTGTTTGAGCTATGGGCATCTGAAAAGTCTCTAGCGGCAATCGATTATCTTCTAGCACAGGGCAATAAGAAGAAAAGGCAGCAATAACTACGCGGACCTTGAGCGTCCGATCTAGCGATGAAATGGCAACGCATGGTTGTGGGGGAATAGAAGCCGATCCCTTTGGCTGCATTTTGGAACCGAACTGGAGAGCGCGACTATTGCTCAGGCCAATAGTGAGGAAGCAGAGATGCGTGATCTGACTGCCATGAGATTCTGGGCAACAGCCCAGACGATGGGTCACCTGCTTTGCACGATCAGTATAAAATCGCCTGGATCTGCGCGCTGCCCATACAGATGATCGTAGCTCGCGTTATGCTAGACAATTTTCTAAATTTTCTCTGCTCATTTGAGCTCTCAGTCATATGTATCAACTGCAAATAACACTAGACGATATTCACGAAGACCTGCGCAGGCATCTAACGACAGAAACACTTACTCACTCGGCATCTTGCAGAACCACAATATCATGGCTATGTGTTTACACTAAATCTAAAAGTTTTTATATATTTCTTTTT
>JACDIX010000107.1:0-56033 GCA_019843635.1 Fusarium siculi
ATATACCACAGAGAAATTATAGCAACAGCTAATAAAGTTCTTATCACAGTAATCTAGATCAGAATCAGCCCAAGTGATAAAATTCTGTACTTAAATCATGTCGTTAAGAACATTACAAGCGCTATAATGTAAAGCATTACAGAGTACTGGAGGCTGTACTGTTGTCGGGCAGTGCAGTCTCTAGCGTGAGAATTTAAGGTTGCATTAGACCCAGAACATACCATTCTAGGAAATTCGTATCCATGCACGATCGGTAATTTCGATTGGTCTAAAATTGCCGGCCTGTCAGATCGGAGGCTTTACATACCCTAGACATGGCACGATGCCGGGAGTCCTCGCCATCTGGCCTGATCGTTCTCTCGCTGAGCTTCGTAACCCAGAGGATTGCTCTTGCATGCTACTAGTCGAATCCTACAAACCTGAAAGACGCAGGTGAGAAACATGGGTGAGAAACCTGTACAGCTGTGGTGTTGCAAGCAAGCTCCCGTGTGCGCGTTTGCTTTTGTGGCTCTGTTGATTGAAGAAACTGTAGTGAGTGCAGGAAATTGCATTGGAACCGTCCGACGGAGGATTTCGCGATGAGTGTGCCATCTTTTGACAGGTACCGGCGGTGCTTGGGACGATGTTAGCTGCTATTACTGTCTTCAAATATTCGCAGGTGGAAAAAGAACAGCATCAGTTATAACACTATTTGTCTTTCCTCCCCTAACCAATTACTCTTTTACGTAGCAGAATTGCTGTTTGTTTGTTGCGTGTTTCATGAGTCCCTGATAATGGCTCAGCCCGACAAAATGGCCTCCGTCAAAGATGCACAGCCGGCACCAGAAAAGTCGCTCTCCTCTGATCCTCAGCCTGAACCAAGCAAGAAAGGTGCCCGATTCTGGCTTATCTTCGTGGCTATTTCCTTGACAACTTTCCTCGCTGCCCTCGACACCTCCATCATCTCAACAGCACTACCCACTATCACTGCTGACCTTGGGTCGGAGTCTCTTTACGTATGGATCATCGACGCATACCTTTTGGCCTCGACGGCCACCATCCCCATCTTTGCTCAAGCCGCCAACATTTATGGCCGTCGCAGTTTGACCCTCATCGCCGTTTGCATCTTCACGCTCGGTAGCGGTTTATGTGGCGGTGCACATAACACGGCCATGATGGTCGGTGGACGCGCCGTGCAGGGCATAGGTGGAGGAGGCATTCTCACCATGAGTGAGATTGTCGTCTGTGATATGGTCTCCATTCGAGAACGAGGCATGTACGCTGGCATCATCGGCGGCGTCTGGGCTATTGCTGCCGTGATTGCGCCCGTGATGGGAGGTGCTTTTGCGCAGAACATCTCGTGGCGATGGATCTTCTACATCAATCTCCCGATTGCCGGTGTTTCTCTGGTCACCTTGGGCCTGTTCCTCAAACTGTCTCGCCCACCGTCTGGTACCTTCAAGGAGCAGATGAGCAGGATCGATTGGGGCGGCAGCGTCCTTCTCATCGGCTCTGTCACATCCATCGTTCTGGCACTGAGCTGGGGTGGCTCTGGACATCCATGGTCGGGCTGGCAAACGATTGTTCCTCTGGTCATTGGCCTGCTTGCCCTGGTCGCCTTCTTTGCGTACCAAGGCGCTCCGTGGCTCAAAGAACCCACCATGCCTCTCAGACTGTTCAGCAACCGGACATCGTCCACATTGCTCGTCATCAGCTTCATCCATAGCCTGTTGCTGTACTGGATTTGCTACTTCCTTCCAGTTTACTTCCAGGCTGTCAAGGAGGCCAGCCCTACACGCTCAGCAGTCATGCTCTTCCCCATTGCCTGTACAAGCGCCCCCGCTGGCGTAGCTGCTGGCATCACCATCACCAAGACGGGAAAGTATCGTGTTTGGCACTTCACTGGATTTGTACTCATGTCAATAGCCTGTGGCCTTTTCACTTTGCTTGATGCGGAATCCTCAATTGGACGCTGGGTCGGCTTCCAGATCTTGTTTGGTGTCGGTACTGGAACAGTGTTTACTTCGACACTGCCTCCCATCCTCGCCAGTCTGCCTGACTCCGACGTCGCCACTGCAACTGGTGCGTGGACATTCATCCGCAACTTCGGATCGATCTGGGGTGTTGCTATCCCAGCTGCTGTCTTCAATAATCATGTCAATCATGCGGCTCCGAAGATCTCAGACTCGACAGTCAAAAGTCTTCTCGTTGATGGAGGGGCATACGAGCATGCGACCCAGCACTTCATCAAGAGTCTCTCTCCCAATCCGGAGCTTAAGGCCCAAGTTATTCAGGTGTATCTAGAGGGACTCAAGGTTGTTTGGCAGGTGTCTCTTGCATTTTGTCTTCTGGGTTTTATTCTTTGTTTCTTTGTTCGCTCATTGACATTGCGTGATGAACTCAATACTGAGTTTGGGTTAAAGGAGGAGAAGCCCAACTCGAATAACATGTCGAGTGAGGAGGGCGTTGTGAGGGACTGAGCACGCTGAAGACCCTGAAGGAAATTCGTACGAAAGGGCCATAACTTTGAGTTTTGTATTTCTATGCCATAATTTGAGTCAATTACCTATTTCTCTGAATTCTGAATATGTTTATCTACTATATTTGATCTCATTATTGCCTTGCGTTATTGGTGAAGTTTTGTTTACAGTTGCGTAACCCACGCCTGAGTCCTGCGCGATGACAGGGCACTGCACTGCTAAAACTGGCGTCATGTTAGGAGCTCTTTCAGTGGTTCGAAGCGCTGAGCATGCTCCGCTACAGGCCCATCGCGCTATAAATTCCCAGTGTCCCCTTGATCTCAATCTCCCACTCAACAGAACACCCAATCCTTTTGCAAACGTCTTTGATCATGAATTTCGATACGTTCTATAACATCATTGCTGGCCAGCCTCGCAGTGCTAGAGAAACCACCTCGGGCGTAAATCCGCTGGATCGTTCCTCTCTATGGCCTGCCCCTATCGCTACCGGAAATGACGTTGAAGAAGCTGTTCGCTCTGCACAAGAAGCATTTCCCGCGTGGTCTGAAAAGACCTACAAGCAGCGCACGGAGCTACTGGAGAAGTTCGCTGATCTCTATCTTGTCCATGCTAAGGAATTTTGCCAATTGATCGCGACTGAGTGCGGAAGAACAGTCAGTGAGATGCATATTTTCACCTCATAGGACAGTTGCACGCTAATGCAGAAGCTCACCAGCCTGGGAATGCAGCAATAGAAGTGTATTTCGCTGCGCAATGGCTACGATATCCGTGTTTGTTTCAACACACCTTCTCAGTAGGCACATGCGATGCTAACTAGGACAGCAAAGTATGAAATTCCCAAAGAAGTTACGGAGGACGAGAAGAAAACATCAATTGTTACTCATGAGCCTCTCGGAGTTGTTGCTGCCATCTGCCCTTGGAACTGTACGTGCCTCTCTGAAGAGTATTGGAATGCTTGTTAACTCTTGACAGTTCCCTTGATGCTCGGTAATCTAACTACTCGTATCAATCAGCATTAAGCTAATATCTGGAAGCTTTGGGAAAGATTGCACCTGCTTTGGCCACGGGAAATTGTGTCATCCTCAAACCATCGTGCGCCAACTCGCAGATATACTATTCTCCCTATCTTTCGCTGACTTGATATAGCCCCTTCACTCCATATTCGAGTTTGAAGCTTGTAGAACTAGCTCAGCAAGTGTTTCCTCCGTCAGTTCTTCAGGTACTTCATGGTCACGATGATTTGGGTCCCATGCTGGTCAAGCATCCTCGAATCCAGAAGATCACTTTTACGGGGTCTACTACTACCGGGAAACAGATCCTCAGAGATGCAGCTGAGACAATGAAGAGAGTAACTCTCGAAACGTAAGTGTATCTGTTTGGCAACGTTTACTGCTAACTTGGTGAAACAGTGCTGGCAATAATGCCTCCATTATCTTGCCAGATGTCAACATTAAAGCTGTTATTCCCCAATTAGCAGGAGGTCTATGGTTTAACGCTGGTCAAGTATGCATTGCCACACGCCGCATGTATATCCACCAAGACATCTTCGATGAAGCCGTGGCTCAGCTCGCAGAAGCTTCAAAGGATCTAGCTTCTGGTATGGAACCGATCCAGAACGAGATGCAGCTTGTTAGGCTCAAACGAGCTCTCGCAGACGCAAATGCTGCGGGCTATGAGCTGCTATCGCTGGGTAAGACGGAGGCTGCCGAAGGATTCTTCATTCAGCCCACTATTCTCAAGAACCCGCCCCTGGATGCAGATCTCGTGCAACAGGAAAACTTTGGTACGTGGCCAGATGTGATAATTCGAGTCATTTTTGCATCAACTTACACGCTCCCATAGGCCCCATCGTATCATGTACCAAGTTTTCATCCCTCGATGAAGCCATATCTTTGGCCAATAATAGCGACACTGGGCTAGCCGCAAGTGTGTGGAGTAGTGATGTTTCAGCGGCTAGGCGTGTAGCCGCCAAGCTAGAAGTCGGTAATGTCTACATCAACGGCCCGCCTCAGCCGGATCCTTATGTGCCGTTTGGAGGCCATAAGCAGAGTGGATTAGGTGTTGAGTATGGGCTGCCAGGGTTGTTGTCGTTCTGTCAGACAAAATCTACGTATCTGTACAAGTGAGATAGAATCACCCCCAAGACTTGCGGCGAGGGGTGTACTTATTCAATCCACCCCTGCCTGCAATGGCATTGGATGTTACGCCTTCCTGCATCCCAGAGGCAGCGTATTGCGTATTGATAGTTGGTTCATGGTATGGATATGCACTATGCAGCTTTGAAGGATTACGCCGACACACATCTATTGGCACGGCGCACTGATCAGCTTATTTGTTTAATCTAGCCGTCACAAACCTTATCCATACATAGACATTCGTAAAACACTTTTATCCACATAACCGTCAAGGGCATAGGTCCTGCTGCAACTACAGTCAGTTTGCATGTAACCCTCCAGATGAACGGCCTGACCCGCCCCATCGGCTCATCAATGCAAGTGTCAGTTAAGCCATTGTTCGTCCCGGAGGCTACCGAAGCTGACTATGAGACGGCCTGCTTCTATTGTAGGATGGGGAATTTGCAAAGCCGCCTCGGTGACAAGTTTCGTGCTCGCTCACTAAACTGGATGCTCCTGTTCACGGCAGTTTATAGTGCGCCCGCTCCTCCAGTCGCTATTGTAATCCCCATTTTCTCTTTGGCTAGAGACCAACATACAGTACAGCACTTATTTCGTCATGGACTCTAAGCCACTTGAATATCTTTTGGGTCTGAACTCAGATGGTTCGGTGAAAAAGGTGTCTGAGGTGTTCGACAACCTGACAGTCACCAACACTGTCTGCGCTTTCATCGCCTTGTTTATCATTGTACCCAGAGTCTTTGACGTAAGTCATCATCTTCCGAGGTATTGGATATTCTACTGACCAAATCAAGTTCCTTCGGAATCTGTTTTCTCCTGTCATCTCAATCCCTGGCCCTCTCATCAACAAGTTCAGCCCTTGGCCACTGGAGATTGCCACATTCAAGGGCAAAAGGTACGTAAACCGAATCTTGTATCCCAACATTGGTTCTGACATTGCCTTTAGCCATCAGTTTGCTCGTGCTCTTCATCGCAAATATGGCCCCATTGTGGTCCTTGCCCCCGGGATGATATCTATTGGTGACTCCAAGGAAATTAAGCGCATCATCCAGAGCGAAGACTGGGCCAAGTCCGAAGCCATCTACGGGAACTTTAGACAAGATTTCCATCGTCCAACACTTCTAGCTTTTACTGAGAAGAAGGCCTACTCTAGACGCAAGCGCATGCTATCTTCCATGTTTGGTATCCGCTATATCCGTAGTCTGGAGCCTCTCATGAAGTCTTGTGTCGATGCTGGTGTTGCTCATCTCAACAAACTTTGCGACAACCCTTCCAAGAGTACTATTATCAATCTTCAGCACTTTATCCACGGGTTGGCCATTGATACCATTGGAGTTACTACCTTTGGTGGTAGCTTCCACGTTGTCGAGAATGGAAGTCACCCTCTGCCATCTCGCTTGAAAGCTGGTATGAAGATCTCTGCCGTGATGCAACTCATCGGTTGGATCAAATACATCCCTTTCCTGCCCAAGCGAGATCCATACATCGAGAAGTTCACATTTGACATTGTTGACAAGCGTCGCAAAGAGGCTGGAGCTGTCAAGTACCAAGACCTTCTGCAGCACCTCGTCGATGTCTGTGATGACTCTCCCGGCTCTGAGTTCTGCACCTCAGATGTCCAAGACGAGAGTGTAATTCTGCTAGCCGCTGGAAGTGAGACTACTGCAAACGCAGAGCTCTTTACAGTCATCCAGCTTCTGAAGCACCCCGAAGTGATGAAGAAGCTCATTGCAGAAGTTGACAAATGGTATCCTCCCAGCGAGGCTGACCGGGTTACCGAGTGTGCTTACTCTCAAACTGGCATGACGTATCTCCAAGCCTGCATCGACGAGACTATGCGTCTGATTCCTGGGCAGGCGACTGGAAGTCCACGAGAGGCATCCAAACAAGAGTCTCTTCTTGGCTACAAGATTCCCAGAGGCACTGCTGTTTTCCCCAACACTCAAGAAGCTCATCTCGACGGCAGCATCTGGGAGCAGCCCGAGAAGTACATACCCGAGAGATGGCTCGAGATCTACTCCCAGAATCAGACCTCCACTATGCCCTACTGGCCTTTCTCTGCCGGGAGCAGAGTCTGTGTAGGAAAGAACTTCGCTTCTCAGGAGATGCATATTTCCCTAACGACTCTTCTGCGCAAATTCACTTTCGAGTATGTCCCGGGCCAGGATGAAACAACCGTGTTCCGCATTGCGCAGCAACTAGAGGCGGACACTTACAAGGTTCGGGTGAAAAAGAGGTTTTGATGTATAGCAATATCTGAAATGAAGAAGTAATCGGTGAGAGATCCACAGAGGCTGTAGATGCCGGACTTGGCTATTCTTCGTCTGACGAAGAAGGTCACGGGGCTATGTAAACGGACACGAATAGAAGATGTGCACTAGAAAATGGCCTGTGTAAGGCGTGAGAAGCGACTGATCACGCAGTATAGTCAGACAAGGGGAGTTTCCTCTTCTCAGATGCTCACTATATGTCCATGTAATGCTTGCAGGTCATATTCGCTCTGAGGCAGATGTAGCCAATGTTAGTAATCGAATGGAGCTAGTCCGTTTCAGCCAGACTTGGGTGCATGGAAGTATATAATCGCTGAGCCCCCTCCTTGATCGAGTTCAACGTATAGCTTTTCCTCCTCAGCTTTCCTCCCTCTTATCCACTGTTCAGAATGGCAGACAAGTCACATGTCAACAATGTCCCCATGCAGGGTAACGGCGCTTACAGTTCACATGCAGCCCTTCAACATGAAGCTATGCTTAAAGCCCTACCGCTTTTCCAAGCTGCAGCTGAGGTTATATCCAATGTTGACTCTACTCGGATATCTATCGTGGAATACGGATCAGCCCATGGGAATAACTCGTAAGTTATCGCCTCGATATTGTGCTCTATGTACTGACAACCCTCTAGTTTAGAGCCCATGGAGGCAATTTTGAAGTCTAACCCTGCTCGATCACTGGAACTACTTTTCAGTGACCGCCCGGAAAACGACTTTTGTACACTGTCCAAGACCGTCACTGCGTGGGCTGATGGACTCGTTGGAAACCAACTTCTAAATCCCTTATTCATTAGTATGATCCCTCGCAGCTTCTATCAACAAGTCGTCCCACCGAAGTCTGCACATCTTGGTTTCTCTCTCGCTGCGCTCCATCACCTTGATCATGTTCCCCAACCCACCGAGGATGGCCAAGACGAGTCCGAGCTCCTCCAGCAGCAAGCTCATGTTGATCTCGCAAACTTTCTGAAGCTTCGCTCTCAAGAAATCGTATCTGGTGGATCCCTCATTCTCTCTTTCGTCAGTCAGGCCTCTGCTGGTTATGAGAATTATAGCGGACCCGTTGACGCCTGTCGCAACGCCATGATCGAAATGGTTCAACAGGGCAAGATTCCGGTATCTGTCGCTCAAGCCTTCAGGGTGCCGACCTACAATCGAACACTGAGCGATGTGAAAAACGTTATGGACGAGTTTACACATACCTGGAAAGTTCAAGATCTTTTCGAAGATGATGTTATGCATCCGGCTTTTCATGAGCTCAATGTTCAGTCGAACCCCAGTCCAGAGGCAAGCCGCAAATACGCAGAAGTTGTTATCGATTGGATGATGGCTGTTTGCTCTGGATATTTTACCAAGGCTCTTCAGGTGGGATCTCAAGGCTGTTATACCAAACAGGAGGAAGAGGGTCTGCTTCAAGATTGGGTTACTAGAACTAAGGGGCTTTTTATACGTGATCACAAGGATAAAGAGGTTATTTGCTCTTTCATTTACATCCGATTAGAGAGGCTTTAGGTAAGAGTCAATTATTCAAGGTTTCGCAGACCTGTCGCAAGCACGGTTCGTTCCATTCATCTGAGCTACTATCATCGATGTCCAATCCCTCAACAACTTGTCTACCCCCAGCTGATAAGTGGTGTTCCTCGTACCAACATGTCAAACCCATCAATAAATCGCGTCGGAGTCTGCGTTACGGGCGTGAACTCTGTCCAATTCATGGCTCCAACCCATGCGTTCGCAAATGCTTCGCGCTTCGTATTCTCGTTTCCCCAAATGCCTCGGACATTCTTCCTCTTTTGTGCAACAGTTTCTCCTGTCGCTTCTTTCCCTTCCCACGATCCTTCTTGAACTGGGCAGGGAGGAACTGGCGCAGATGTAGCTCCGGTCTCGAGTGTGATGGGAAAGATTACGTTGTTTATCTTGAAAGGCTTAATCTCGTCTCTGGAGAGATGAGGCCTTGGTGTACGGACACTCAACCCATATGTAGATAAGATTGTAGATGATGAGCCATCGAGGAGAGCGGACTTGTCGGCATTGGAAACACTGGGATCTTTGGTCGAATCATCTGTTGTCCAGCACGATTAATTAGCAAATACTCGACGAACACGTCTTGCTGACTTACACGGTGACCACAACGCAGCAGGAAGGTTTCCCGATATTACGTTTGATCGATATTGACCATGACAGTTCATGTCCATGACAGTGATTATGAGATCGGCCTTCAGTCCATTGCTACTCTCTGTCAATTGCATGGGTTTTGCATAGACTTTGTTAGCAGCTCCTACGGCGGTTCCATTCAAGTAAGCCTGCGTAATTGCCATATTTGATCGCACGTCGAATGCAAAGGATCCGGCTCTCACAGTCCAGTCTCCCATGGTGTCGTCCTTTGATGATAGCCCTGATCCGCACGATATCTTCAACTCCTCCTTGGCGCCTTGCCCATTTTGCTGAAGCATACCGCGAAACGTATCTAGGCTGACCTTGCCAGGGACATTTTGTCCATTAATGTCGCCGAACGTCACAGTCACGTTCTTTATGGGCGCCTTGATGGTGAAGGTGCCGTACACTGGAGGTCCGCACATGTACAAGCTGGCCGTAATATCAACGCCGAGGCTCACCCAGACGAAAAAGACATAGTCGCTCCACAAGACACTGATGTCGATCGAAACCTCCAAGACATAATGGAAAGGATTGAAGTTCATGAGAAAGTCGATCAAGGTTGAGAATGATGCGTGGAGGCCACAGACATCACATGTTGCGAGCATTGAAGCTCCTCCCGTACACACCTTTGGCGTGATGGTGAAATATGCACCAGCCTTGGCGTATACTTGATCCGAAACCTGCCACGAGATACCAATCTGTGGAATCTCCCGAGGATAATATGCTGGCGGCGTGTACTCGGTATGGTACCCTCCCAAGGCAAACACCCAGTCCCCAGCATAAGGTGAGGGATCAAACCATGTGCCGGCGGCAAATCCTCCAGTGAGATGACACGAGGAGTCGATCACATATGAGTTCGGTGAAAGGCATCCAGAGACTAGCATGGATCCATTGACCAGATCAAATACCGCGGTGATACCAAGCTCAACGGAAGCGAAGAGCTTCGTGGCACCGCTTTTAGGCATCTGCGCTTTACAATCGGCAAAGACTCCAATATGTGAGAGAGCCCCATTCTGGATCTTAAAGACGGCTGCGATCTTTGCGTCGAGCATATTGAATGCAGATCCTCTGACCCCAGCACCCACCCAGAACGAGTCTGTAGCTGGTTTGATCCATGTTGTCTCTGCAAGTCCAGTAAATATCTGCAAAGGATCAAGTGGCGCCGGTGGTTGGCCCATTGCGATGAGCGGAAATAAGGATACCGAAGTAGGATCTGGGAATCTGATGTTGGAGTTGTATCCAAAACCCGCAGTCACGTCAGATATCTCGATCCCATTGATGTTCAACAACGGCCCACCCAAGGCCAAGATGACAAAGGCTGTCTTGGTCACAGCGCCATTTCCCGTCTTGATGGTCCCGTATGCACCAGCCGCCTGGAAGATATATGGCTTGAACGCGGCCATCACCCCGCCCATGTAAAAGTCCCCACGCTTGATCAACGGACTCCTTTGCCGGATAATCCTCCACTGGTTGGTGGTTTTTCTGCTTCTCGAGCTTCATGGCTCTCTTGACCTTGCGAATGTCGCGCCATATGGTGCCTCGAGCCTTAGCTCCCCGCGGTAGTGCTCATGGCATTGTTTAGTCGTGGCACCTGGGAGGAAGAACTCCCACCGAAACCTTCCACCTCTCACCTGGGGCTCACCATCCTCAAGACCATTCTGGAATATGCACCCATCAAAGTTATGCGGTACATCTGGATGGACCATATAGAAGACCCACGAGGCAAGAGGAGGCAAGGGACAGACCCCTGAGCTCTCCCATGACATCAAGGCTGGTCTGCCGGTGTGATCGTTGAAGATGCGGTTGTTAGATACTAGTGGGAGTCTGGGTAGCAAGGAAATCTGGGGTGGGACGTTGGGGTACTTGTCCTTGGGGTACCTCTCCTCCAGGGTCCTAGGCCGTGTCTTTGTTCAGACCATGCTGGGTTCGAGATATGAGTCAAGACCGGACTCGGATTTCGCAAATTCGATGGGGTAAACGTGATCGAGGTAAGAGGATGAGATGACGTGAGATGAGGAAGTGCACAGCAAGCGGTCAGGAAGGGCAAAATTTAACCTGCTAGTTCTACTTTTGGGAGCCTGTTGATGGCGGGAGTTTTGTTAGAAGATACTCTTCATGACTCAGAAAAGGTACTACAAGCATTATTGGTGTTCGGAGTGACCAAATGATATGACAATCACTGAGGCACTCAAGTGGCGGGTAGAGAGCGTAATGTATTGACGATGTGCTATTGAGCTTCCTACAAGTCTAATCGACACTCGATGATTGCTATTCTAAGTAAAGTAAAAAACCCAAACCAGTCTATAGTACTTCTCTAAAACAAATCCTTGTACCAAAAATAAAATAAAAAAGAGCCGAAGCTCGATTGTGTGTCTACTCCTGCTTCTTCTTGTTCTTGTTCTTAGGCATGCGAACAAGCCAGTACAGGAACAGAGCTGCGCCAATGTTGAAAACAATGTACACCATTCCGATACCAAAGTCTCTCCATCGGTGATCGTAACTTGCACTGAGAGCCTTGAGGAACGTGTTGGTGTCGCTGACGGAGCAGAAGTTGCAGTCAGATGTGGCATCGGGGTTGAGGACGTAACCGCCAGCCTTGTCGGCGAACTTCTGGAGATATTCTCCACAGGTTGAGCCATTGAGGGGCTGCATAACTGTGTACTCGTTGGCAGCACAAGTGACTTTGGTGTTGGCCATACCAGTCGATAAAATCGCCGAGGCAAGGTACGTAAACGGCGATACTCTATACATCCAGATCCAGAAGCCGGGCATGTTGTTGGGCGAGGCCAAGATACCACAGAAGAACAGGCACATCATGAAGACGACGTTGGCAAGGTTGCCGCCTGCCTCAGCAGTGTCGGTGATGGCGATGGCCATGTGGGCAAAGGTACACGTGAAGACGAGGAACTCCCAAATGAGAAGCCACATGAGAGCACCTCTCTCGGCGGTCTGACCAGCTGCTTCGGCGTTCTTCTGGAAGCCGACTGGGTAGTAGAGGCACACGAACAGGAAGACAGACATGAGACTGTTCCAAGGAATCTCGGCGAAGACTTGGGAGAGCATGAAGACCTTCCAGCTGTAGGTCTTGGAGGGGCGTTCACGGACTTCGTAGAGGGAGCGTTGGGTGACGAAGTGAGGCATCTAGTGATGTTAGTGAGAGTTGGAGGGACGGGGGAGTGGTCAAGACTTACCTGCATCTGAACCAATTGACCAAAAACTGTGAAGACCTGGAAAATGGCAAACATCTGGTTCTGCAAGCCCTGAATTGACAGAGGAGCGTTGAGGAAGACAAGACCGATGAAGAGACCAACTTGAATACACAGCGTAGCCTTGGAGTAGATGTATGAAGGAGTGCGCCAGTACTGCTGGAAGACACGGAGACTAGCGATGCGAAGCTGCTCCCAGAAAGGCGCAGCGAATTCCCGGTACGATTCAGAGTTAGTGTCATGAGGTTCGTTGTGAGCACTGCCCTCGGCCTTGAGACGCTGAAGCTCAGTCTGAACCTCCTGATACTCGGGGCTCTGTCGCCAAGTTTGATGCCAATCGATCTCAGTGTGTGAGCCAGGTGCCGCGCCGATGATCTCGAGCATCCACTCAGCAGGGTTATCACCCTTGGGACAAGGATCAGAACCGTTCTTGACGAAGTAGTTGGTCAGGGTCTCAGAGTTATCGCCGATGTCACCAAAGTAGATAGTGCGTCCACCCTTGGCGAGGAACAGAAGACGGTCGAAGCGTTGGAAGAGCATAGCAGACGGTTGGTGGATGGTACACAGGATAGACTGACCTGCCTTGGAGAGCTTCTCGAGGAGGTCGAGAATGGCCCAGGATGTCTGCGAGTCAAGACCGGAAGTAGGTTCATCGACGAATAGGAGCAGGGGAGGCTTGGCCGCAAGCTCAACGCCGATGGTGAGACGCTTACGCTGTTCTACGTTGAGACCCTCGCCGAGGACACCGACGACAGCATCAGCGTACTCTTGCATATCAAGCAGCTTGATGACTTCGTCGACGTAGGCGATCTTCTCGGCGCGGGGGGTAGAGGCAGGCTGGCGGAGGAGAGCGGAGAAAGTAAGGGCTTCACGAACGGTACTGGTCTCGAGATGAAGATCTTGCTGCTGCACGTAGCCGGTCTTTCGCTGGAACGATGAATCGCGGATCTTGCCGTCGACGAGCATTTCACCTGTGATGACGCCCATAGAGATACGATCGGCGAGACAGTCGAGAAGAGTAGTCTTTCCGGCGCCGGATACACCCATCAGAGCAGTTAATGTTCCTGGCTTGACCCATCCGTCAACGTTGTCGAGAATTCGTCGTGGTTCGCCCTTGATCTTGATGTCGTAGCACACATTGTTCCAGTGGAAGACGCTAGTAGAGCCTTGAATGTTGGCAACTTCGTTGTTGAACTTTTCAACGGTGGGAACAGGGCCAGAAACAGCGGCCTCGGGATCGGATTTGCCCTTGGTGGAAGCGGGGAGATGACCGTGACGGAAGACGAGGACTTCACCCTTTGACTTCTTGGCGGAGATGTACTCGGTAGCGACAATGTAGACGATGTGGTTGAAGATGGTCATGGCGATGAGGATACCAACGTTGCGCCACTTGTGAGCGTGGTAGTACTTGTACTGAAGGTTGAGGTAGCGATCCCCGTTGATGACGATGTCGCCAGGAATGCTGCCGACAGTGGAACAAGCCCGGTTGAGACCGCCGATGTCTTCATAGCCAGCGACTGAGTTGCTGGGGATGAAGGCTGTGCAGGTGAAGTTACGACCGGAGAATTCGTTGACCATGAGGGACTCGAAGGCGTAAGCTACTGGATCGAGGTAGTTGATCCATCGACACCAGCCGAGCATGTAGTCCGTTGGGATGACGAAGCCAGCGAAAATGACGAGGGCGAGGATCAGCAGCGAAGCGGGAACCATGGCCTGTGAGAGTGTACGAGAGAGTGAAGCACTAAGCCTGTCAGTCATGATTCATCCGGGGATGATGTGGAGGGAGACTTACATAGATCGGAAAATACCAGACATGGCGAGGACCATGATGAAAGAAACAAGGAGGTAGAAAAAGAACGCCCCCGCCTCCCTGTTAAGATTCGTCATGAAGTAAAGAGTGACATTGAACAGAATACTATTACTGATCTTATACGGCATATCAACCAAGATCGAAGAAAACGCCTCAGCAGAAGGGTGGTAGAAGGCATAGCGTGCCTGTTTCTCAACAATAGGTCGTTGGGAGTACTGCGTCAGAATCTCAAGGGCAGAAGCGAAAGCGTTCATCAGCACGGCAAGGAAGAGAACAGCACCACGCTTGAAGAAGTCGCTCGTCGTGGGCTTCATGTTGTAGAAGAGCGATGAGGCGATGAGCGCCGTGACGGTGTTGGCTACGAGGGCAAAGATCGTCACACCTGGTGAACCCTTGAGACGCTTGAAGCCGCGCCAGAGGCACAGTTGGACTTGCTGCGCGTAGGATAGCGTGAAGGGGGACTTGAGGCGTTGGCCTTTAGCTTGGGCTGACTTTTTGTTCTCGCGAAAAGCTTCGGCGCTGGAACCGTTGAGCGGGTAGAGACTCTTGTAGGACTCGATCTCGGCGCGGACGATCTGGTACTCGCGGGATTCCTTCCAGCGGGCGGCGAACTCATCGGGGGTGCGGGGGACCTTGTTCTCGAAGCCGGGACGGATGACACGCTCGGATGGTGCGGTCATGGATGTGAGGAAATCAGGCGTTGTTTGACGATCAGGACATTCGAAGCCGAGATTGATGAAGTACTGCTTCGCTTCATCTGCGGGGCCGAAGAAGATCTGACGTCCTTCGTAGAGAACGAGGGCCTTGTCGAAGAGATCGTATGCAGACTGGGGAGCCTGATAGATTGAGACAGCGCACGTCTGACCGAAGAGCTCAGATTGTAAGCGCAGGGTTTTGCAGAACTCAATCGCGTTGGCGGAATCTAAACCACGGGTCGAGTTATCCCAACATTGGAAGGGGGCGTTTGAGAGTGTCGCCTCTGCGATGGTCACGCGCTTTCGTTCACCTCCTGAAACACCGCGGATGTAGTTATCGCCAACCTGCGTGTTGATGGTATGGCTGATGCCGTACATGGCCATGACGACATCGCGCATGTGGTCGCTGTACTGGTTATGGTCGATGTTGGGCGGTAAGTTCTGGGGACATCTTGCGCGTGCGGCAAAGGTGAGTGTGTCGCCGACCGAGAGCATAGGGAAGTGCACGTCGACCTCAGCTGTGTAGATAGTCTCTCCCTTGTGATACTTGTGCATTTCCTTGGCGGGCACACCGTTGTAGTTGAAGTATGTGCCCTCGTCGATGTAGATACCGTTTGTCTCGCCGGACAATGACTTGAGGAACGTAGAGCATCCTGAACCGGGGGGACCCAGAACAACGAGCATTTCTCCGGCGTTGACGACACCGTCGAAACCACGAAGGATATCAATGCGGCGCTTACCAGCGGTGGGGGAGACGATGTTGCGTGCCATGTTTGGGAGACTGAGCCAGATGTTACCAACGTCCTTTTGGTAATCTGTCTCAGCGCCGTATCCAAAGACGTTCATGTCCTGGAAGCAGATACCGCTCTGTCGAAACCCAGCGCCATGCTCGCCCATCGACTTAGCCACAGCCTTGGCCCACGCTCTGGCGTTGAAGTTCTCGCTGTGCGGGTTAAGGGGCGAATCCGCATCGGCTGCGTTGAAGAGATCTGCTTGGCTGCCGTTGAAGTGCGCTGATGTGTTGGTGTACTGCCGTGCTAGATCGCGCACGATGGAGTGCCGACGCACCATCTCCTCGCTCTGCTCCTGCTCGATCTCATCGTCGCTGGAGCTCGTCTTGTCGTCCTTGGGAGCAGGGGGCTTCTCGTTCGGAGTGGTGTCCATGTCGACGATGGTGTCGTGGCTGCTGTGCTCTGAGCGTGCCTCACCCGGAAGATGAGAAGCAGCCATCCTAGCGAGACTGGGGAGAAGTCTGGTCGTATAAGCTTATATCTATACCTTGTCAACGCCCGTAGTCTTAGCAAGTGAGCTGTGAGGTTACATACAGTTTCTGGTTCGAATTAGGGGAATTATTAAAGTTTGTATAAAGGAAGGGATATAACAAAGATAAAACGTAGTATAGAATAAGAAAGGTGATACCGTAATGGGGCTGTAGGTTCCTCGCAGGGTCTTAATACCATTGTGACGGGGGTGCTCTCACGCCCGTCGCACCGAAGGGTGTTGTGGATCCGGGTCCTAGATACACGGATCCCGTCGACTCTCCGACCCCGATACCCACTCGGGTCCTGACAAGAGTCCGCTTCTACGAGAACACCAGAATTGGCAGCGTCAAGCGTATGCAGCAAATACCCCAGTTCGTCCGCCTCGGACAGAATTTCGTTCCTAGACCGAGATACAAACCATTTTTGGGAATACCTTCATCTTTCTCTGTATTTCGATTCGAACGGCTAGTGGCATACCGTATAGCACAATGGCACCCGAACAACAACGCCCACCGAGAATTCTAGCATGCGTGCTGTGTCAACAGCGCAAGAAGAAATGTGACCGAAAAAGTCCATGTTCTTTTTGCATCAAGGTAAGCTTACATACATGATACGCGTATAAGATGAGGACTAATGATGGTAGGCGAAAATAGAGTGTATTCCGAGTACACCTGCTCCTAAGCGCACTCGTCGTAAACCTACAAAGGAGTTACTTGCGAGACTGGAGAGGTGTGAGGAGCTGTTGAAGAGATGTACTTGTGTGCAGAAGAGTTTGATGTACGATGCGCTGGCTACGGGGACGGGGAGCGAGTCGAGTAGTCCTGCTGATAGCAATTCGAGTCCGCCGCCTGAGAGCGAGAAGACGTCGGCTTCGAGTCCTGACGAGAGGCATCAGGTTGTTTACCGATAATCTTTTTATGTGTTTGGCGTTTAGGGATCGGTGTTAATGGGGGGATCATGGCTTCATGGACGGTATGGTATACCTTTGGAACGGTATAAGGGAACTGGAGGATGGCGTTAAGGAAAACATCTCATATTGACATATAGCTTGGGATCTCTAATGATATATCGCTCTCATTTCGAAATGAGTTCATGTGTGTAATACGTGGTGTTGTACCGTATGTCAACAGACCTCACTAAGAACAGAGAGTTACACAAGACATGTTGTGAAAAAGCTGGGGGATCAAGAGTTCTCGGTAAATTTCGAGCTCCACTCCTCTTGACAACTACAGCCCCTAACCCAGGAGCAGCTTAGTGCGAGTCACAGGGCTGGCCCTCCAATTGGTCAATCGTTTGTTGATGCACCTCCCTGCCGGGCCCATCGAAGAACCCGTCAAGCCCCTAACCGATATGAAAGCCATGATACGACAATGCATCGCATTAATTCCACGAACTGATTCTATCTAATTCGAGGATCTGCATAGGAAACTCATTTTCTCAAGCTAAGACCCAGCAGCTTGGTTCTTTACCACTCTAAATTATGATCTCACAGCTCAAGATTCAAGATTCGCGTCTGGCCCCGCATCAAGTCATCGGAGTCCTTCTCGGGCCCGTTACCCCACTTTTCCCGGGTCCGATTGGTTTTTGCGGGTGAGCAAAGATTAATAAAGCTGGATTTTTGCAAAAACGTGGCAATGCTGTGATTTAATCGCGCTCAGGGGAAATATTCGTCATTGCGAGAATGGAGAGATAACTTTAATTCCGAGACTGCCAATCGTAGCTATGATGTCGTACACCTTTACAAGACGAATACGAGGCTGAGGGCGTTGTTGTTGACTCGATCGCTCCGCCTAGATTACGCACAGCTTGATTAGCAATCTTTTGAAATGCCGCAAAAGATCTTCGTTGTGTGTTTGAGGGAGATTGAGGCTGTGGTCTGATGTTGAAGTTCGAGGCAAGGGGCGCAACGCAGGCATGAGCTATCACTATCAGCTGGGCAGAACAAGTCTATGTGCCAACAACACTGTCAAACCACAATCCAGGCAGCTTATCAACCACCCACACAATACCCTAAGATGAGCTTATTATCTTCTCAGATCAGAGTATGTCCAAATCTGGTCATGTTTAAGGAGTAGATACTAGAAACCTCGGCACTACCGAGGTATCTACGCTCAAAGACCAGTTTCTCTGTCATCTTCACATTCAGGTAGTACGGGACCATGATTCAATTTAATGTTTTTCAGTTGTGATAGGAATGGCTTACAAGATCGGTGATAAGCAAGTATTGATAGAAAAAGGTAGAGATAGACAACCTCACGCCACGCTGAACTTGCCAAGTTTAGTGATATAGAGTTCTCTGTTTATTATATAACGCTACCTTGGCTAGTTCACTTATCTCATCGGAAAGTGACTCGCACAAAACTGTTACAGCTAGTTCTCGATAAATAAAGCTCAGCCTAAAAAATCATAACAGTGCATGGCAATCAACTCTCTCCAAGAGGAGTCCACCGACCCGTCTCTACATCTTCTTGAATACGCTTAGCATCTTCTGGCGAAGCTTCAGAAAAGTGATTGATGGCATCCAACCATTTCTCTTCCTGCTTTGTACTAGGCCTACCAAAGGCAGCATTCCGGTAAGGATAGCGACCAAATCGCGCAATGATAGGCCAGTGAGCATCCAGGATCATGCACCACCAGTACGTCCAAGCTGCCATACTTATAGCACCCTCGTCGTCTTTTGGTGGGCTCTTGACAACCTCTCTTATGAAAAGCAGATCATCTTTTAGTATCTTATGCCTTGTCTCCCGATGCGGATCCTTTGTTCCCGTGTATTCTTCAACAGCTTGACGTAAGTCGTTTGATAACTCCAATCCAATCTCTTGACTCCCTAGATCCTCGGCGTGAAGAAAAGGAGCTGCCCACATGACTTGCGTCGAGACCCAGAAGCTAAAGCTAGTGACGCCGACATCGTCTTTCCATCTCTGCCATGAATGCGGACGTAGATGGTGAGGTAGTGCGTACCACTGTCCAGTAAGACGTCTTGCCAGAGGTCCAAAATATGCAACTTGCCAACGAGCTTCGATTCCAGTTAGGAGGATTCTCGATGCTTGATCAAGAAGTAACTGAAGTCCGAAGCATTGTTGCGGGAAATCTGGGGAAGATGGTTCTGGGAGGAAGGACATGAGGTCGAGTTCCATAGGAGTTGGGAGTATTCCGTTGTGCCTGAGGTGACTGAGTGCTATGAGTGCATCTCGAGCCTTGCTTTCTTGGCATACTTTCTTGAAGTTTGCGCTGAAGGCGTCTGACTGGGCAATAGTGAAGTCAAGATCCTCAGTTTTGGAATAAGGAAGATAGGCTTCCGCGAGCTGCATCAGCAGCTCGGGGGTGATTAGTGACTTCAAAAAGCTGTGGCTTTCCATTATGAGATAACTCTTCCTGGGAGATGTTTGGTGACAACTTTTGAGCGAGACCATACTTGTTCACCTTTTGATATGAAGCGGGGGCTTACATGTCGTGCTGGAAAAGGAAGGTCGCAATTAAAGTCAGCATTCAACCACATGTTCGATGATACAAGAGCTTGCTTTAGATATGGCAAAAGTGAAAAGACAGCCATCTGGTAAGGATATAGACAAAAAAGAGATGCCTCGCTATTGCTCGCAATCGTTTTATAGGAACAGCCCGATGCGGGGGTCGAACCCGCAACCTTGAGATCGCGTACTCGTAAGAGTCTCACGCTCTACCGATTGAGCTAACCGGGCGTGGCTCTGATTGGTTAAGAGTCGCTGCTTGAATTTGGAGCCAAGATCATCACAGTACAGTGTTGCGCCGTAATTCAAGTGTTGGAGCAGTGTATTTGTATATCTGCATAACTGTTATGATTTCACTGAGTGGCAGCTACTTCTCAGGGTCTCCGTGGGTACATTCTAAAGGACAGCTATATATCGGAGGGGATTATTTTCATTTTCAACAGGAGAGAGTTATTAAATTTATTTCAGCATTAAGATAAGCGTAAAAGCCCAAGGCATTACTGTACATATTCTAAGTGTCCATTATGTCTAAAATTCCATTTAATTCTAAATTAGCAAGTTGAATCTCTGGTTATGCCCATCTGATGAGCAGCAATTTGATGAGAAATATAGAGCTGCCAAAATTGATGTTAAACCAACACTACCTCCCCTGCAGCATTTTTCACCTCAAGTACGGATGGTCACCTCCCATCTTCACGTTTCCTATCCATATTTCCGCTGGAGCCATTTAAGCTCACCTCACTACAGGTCATTCGACATCATAGATTGGCTGAGAAAGCGAATAAGTTCCCAGATCAGTTGTGCACGCCTCAAGCCACTTTTTGAAGTGCGGTTCGTTTCCGTTCAGTAGACCCCGACAAAATTGGTTAGCGTCAATCTGTCGCATTCCCGAGCGAAATTTCCGTAGTGAGCCTCATTTGACATGCTACATAACCTTATCTCAAACTTTAGGCCCGGACCTTTTCACTTACCGCCTGAAGTGGCGCTAAATGCCTGATCTGCTGCCCGTGTTAAGCTGGTCATGCATTGTACCTACTGTTGAGAGCAGTTGGTCGCCTTCAACGTTGAATCTAGGCGCCACTGAGAAGATATCTTCATCAACACTTTGAGATCCAAGTCAGGGAATTAAGGCTAGATACTGGATTCAAGGTGTTCTTGCGCCCCTGAAAAGGGGCCCAAATGGGCAAAAATTATCTCCTTCGGTAAACGTGTAGCTTGAGCTTATTCAAGATCTGTGATATGTGATTCCACACGATCTGGAGCCAAAGAGTTCCCATTGGTGGCAAGCATGATCAGATTGCAGGGACAAGAATAAGGTTTCTATCAGGCATCAGAAAGCGGACGGCGTACGGCGAATCTGACAGGGGAATTTCAACAAGAGCCAGGTACTTGGAGCTCAAGCCTCAATGCTTCAGCACCAGATCATCTAATTGTCCTTGACAATTCTTATACAAAATGACAATTTACTTACGAGTTGCTGCATTAATGAACGTTACAATAGTTTTGTGCAAGATGATTCTGATGTTGTCCCGTAGCAACGAGTCTTGGCATACAGCATTTAGGCCAACGCGAGCTCATCTTGCCAAGACTGAGACAAAAGGCTGACGCTGATCCGGGCCATTCGGATGCGAGGTGTGACCACCAAGAATGTTGAACACGGATGAGACTTAGTCCTGGCCTAGACTCGTGATTGAGGACAAGATGATCCGGATCATGAATCGGGAGAGGGGCTTTAGTAGCCCTCCATGTTTTCCCGCAAAAAGATGTCGGCCTAGGACAACTCTTCGCGAGCTACCGAGAGTCCCAGGGTCATAAACGCCCTCTTATGCAGCAGCAATCAATCTGCAGGCCTGGTAAATAAGTAGTCTCAACAGAAGGACAAAAACACATGTCTCAAGAGGTGATTTCCCAAAGAGGTATTTCACATTACATCACATCTAATGGTCATATCCTCTGAAAATGGATTCTTGTGTAACACAACCTCATGACACCCTGATCATCCATTGGTTATTTCCTGTCACTTATCACAATCTCCAACGCCACGGTCTCGATCCTTGTTAAGATCAGCCAGAGATCGACTAGACGGACGCGGCCAAATCTCCCCGCGACTAGCCAAACAAAAACGTCCGCTGGGGCGACAGTGGAGCTTTGACTCATCCTTGTGTAACCTCGTCTTAAAAAGTCACAGACAAGCCTGGAATGTGCTGGTGAATAGAGTTATGCACGCTGGGCGGCCGCCAGACTTCAGCTACTTTACCTTACACTTTGATTTTGTACGTGAAGCTGAAGGGTGGTGAGTTTAGGGCTTTGGGCTAGTAGTTGACGTTGTAGATAAGCTTCTGTCAAAATCGTAGCTTGGTGGGCTAAGGAGCTGGCTTCCGTAGTGGAGTGTTGTTAGTATAACGTCATGTGTCCGAGCTGTGTGAGACATCATATCCACCTGCCAGCATCTGAATCAATCTCAAGCCTCGACTTTGACTGATCAGTCTGGAGGTATTGTTGTAATGACTTGACCCGTGAGAGGTAAATGATTATTATGCCTGGTTTGATGACCTATGGTTATGCCCAGAGTCAACTTGCTATATCCATCTATCCGATCGCCACTTACATAAGATCTGCACAGCATCTGCATAATCTGCAACGTTGGTGGAAATCCTGAACGGGACCTTGCATACACGCCCAGGCACACAGGCACAAATCCCACTTCTCAGGCTCCTCCAATTCTCACTGGGTGTTGTTTTCACTCCACAAGACAATGGCAGTTGGTCCTTTCTTCAACACCAGCATTCCAACCACAACACCCTGAACCAACAGGATTCTCAACCGGAGTGTCTCTTACACAATGCCTCCGCAGAAACGTGCTTGACAGGATGGAAAACGGCATCGATCCGCTGCGGGTGTGCCAGCCCTGGCATGAAGGCTTCAGCCTCAGCAACCGAAATTCAGCTGACAATGCTCTTTGTATACCCACGATATTTTCTGCATCATCATTACACCCGAGCGCGCAGTCTGAATGCGGATATGGAGGACTGATCAGCAGTTTTATAATCTTCTGGGAGCTCTCACCCGCGATCTTGTCCGTGTTTCTTCAGTATAGGTAGCTTACCTTGCGCGTATACCTTTCTTGTCTCTCATTTACTTTTAATAAACCGCTTACAATGCGGCCTTTGTATCAGGTGCTCAGGCACCTAATCTTCGCCAGCCTAACGCGTGCCCAGTTTGGGGTTCAGAATGATAAGTCAGTCCTCGGTATTAACAATGAATTCTCAGGTGTTTGTTACACATATGTTTCGGTCTATCCAGTCCTTGCCGATCCCGATTATATCACCATCACAAAGCCCTACAGAGGCTCAGTAACAACACAGTATACTGTCCCGCCACAGGGCGATGAGCCTGGTATTGTCATTGTTGAACAGCCGGGTGGTTCGTCGGCGCCGGAGAATGTAGTCATCCCCGCGACGGATGATAGGTCTTATGTCATTATTATTAGGCCGCATTCAGGGCCGAATACGATATCTGCGCCTATTACGCAGGTTGTTCCGCCGAGGAGTGGACAGCCAGGGCAGATTATTATTGAGACGCCGGAGACTCAGGGTGTATTGCAGCCTCTTACGCTTGAGCCGAAGGAGGTGACTGGCTATGTGACGGTTCTTCGACCTTTGACTGGAACATTGGCGTCGCTGCAACTTATCACGATTTCACCGACCGGGACAAACCGTGGATCGGTCATCATTAATGTCCCAACATCAGCATTCAATGGGGGAAGCCTCCAAGGCCTTACTCTTGAGCCTGCACAGGATGGCGATTATGTTACTGTGATTGAACCAGCAGGTACAGCCTTTAGCGGAACCGTCCCAATTCGACTAACAGTACCACCGAGAAATGGGAACCCTGGTACTGTCATCATCCAAACTCCCGTACCAGGAACTCTGATGCCATTGGCCCTTGAGCCTTTGACCCCTAACACGTTGGGCGCCTTGGGACTCGCTGGTCAAACCATCACTCTTCAACCTGCCGATGCTACCGGCTATGTGACCATCATCGAACCAGCCGAAGGAAGTGTCACACCAACAGCCCCTATCCGAACTACCATCCCACCGACTGGCACCAAGCCCGGGACTGTACTCATACAAACACCACCAGGTTGGAATGATGGGGAAGATGGTGCAGCTTCTCAACCGACACGGACTCGGCCGCAGGGCTCGGTATCCTATACCACTATTACTCGTGGTGTACCCATGGGGATGGGTGGTTCTGACGGCGGGTCGAATGGAGGATCAGGGTCTGGTGATGTCCAGGGCCTACCAGGTCAAGGCGGCGACGATGAATCAGGGCCGCGACAGACCCTCACCATTCCTCCTGAGGGTGGTAACCCCGGTACTGTCATTGTACTGACACCTGAAGACCCGAATAATCCGCAGACTGGCAACAACGGTGGCGGCGATAATGGTGTCCAGGCTACTGGAGGATCTAGTGGTGGAAACCAAGGTGGTTCAGGCGGTGGCTCAGGATCATCGGGCAGCGGAAATGGCCAGAGTGGAAGTGGAGGGAGCTCGAACAACGGGGAATCTGGAGGTGGTTCCAACAGCGGCAGTGGCAGTTCATCTGGGCAAGGAGACAGCTCCAGCAACGGGGGTTCCACTGGTGGCGACGATGACCCGGTAAAAGGCGGCGTTCAGGGCTCCGGCTCCGGATCTGGAGACGGCGATGGTGACGGTGCATCAGGAAGCGGAGGATCTTCAGGCTCAAATAACGGCAATGGGTCTGGAAATGGCGGATCATCAAGCTCCGGTGGAAGCAGTGGCTCGGGAGGTACCCAAGGCGGCGCTCAAGGTGGTTCCGACAGTGAGGGTGGCTCCGGAGGCAGTGGCACACGATCTGCTGGCTCTTCTTCTAGCACCAAGGGTGCTTCTAGTGGTGGTTCTGGGAGTGGAGATGGACCAGGATCGGGAGATACTGAATCTGAAGGCGGTGGCTCAGAGGGCGGTTCAGATTCTGGTAATGGAAGCTCTGGTGGGAGCGGATCGACTTCTGGCGGTAAAGGCTCTAGCGGGGATGGAGATAGTGACTCTGGATCAGGAGGAAATAATGCCGGAGGAGCAAATGGTGGTTCGGGGCAGTCATCGTCATCGCGTAGGGGAAGTACTTCTGGCCGCCCAAGCACTCGATCACCAATTGTTAGGACATCGCCATCGACCTACGTTGTCACATCCAGCAGCACTGTATTTACCACCACCGCTGATGTCGTGGAGACTCTCACCGCTGAACCTCAGAGGACCCGTCGATCAACCAGCAGCGGCCGTCTCACAGGCGGAGTCGAAGGGTTAGGCGGAAGTGGAATTGCAGCTACCGACAGAACGACATTCAGTCGACCTTCAAATAGCCGGTCTACGGGAACTGCGGTCGATACTGCTGGTGGAGCTGCTTCTGGAGTTGAGTCTGATTCCACACAAACTACACAGGCTCCTGGAAGTCCTTCAAGTACAAGACGGGCTGGTGCTTCGTCAAGTTCAGGTTTCACTGGTACTGTCGACACGCGTGTTCGTCCTGGAGGTAGCAGTCTGAGCTCTACGCGCAGCAGGACCTCGACTTCAGGACAAGCCTCTCTATCTTCGAATGGAGAGACTACTATTGTCGATAGTGGTCCTGTCATAACAAATGATCTTGGCTCTGATGCAGAGGAAGCTACGTCATCTGTCGGAAACGCCGCTCAGAGCTCATCGATCCGCTCGGCCCAGAGGTCAAGTACCTCCCCATCATCTAGCGCGCAAAGGCCTGTTGCAGCGACTTCCTCATCAGATACTCGCTTCACTGCGAGACCTGCTGTTATATCGACTAGTGATGGTAATGCTGAAGCTGGCGGGACATCACAGGCTACGCAGAGAAGTAGTAGGGCTCCTAGCTCGGTATCGGGCTTCGTAGAAGGTGAACCTGGATCAACCGCTGGAGGAAACAACGGTGGTGCTTCTTCGGAAGATGAGGAGGCGACATCACAAGCTTCACGAGCTTCAAGTGACTCCCAGTCTACTAGGTCTGGTAGTGCTGGCCCTTCTTCAGCTTCAACGAGATCTAGTGCTTTGACTACCTCGCGCGAAGGCTCATCTGTGTCTGATGCAGCTCGCGGATCCAGCGTGGGTACATCAACAGCATCACAAGGCGTAGGCCAGAGCTCAAGCACCTTCAGAACAAGCGAGGAGATCAATATTGAGACTCTAATTGGTACACAGAGCGTTCCGGAGTCAGAGCGCGTGGAACAGCCTGGTGACACGTCGACTCGTTCAGCGACTAGCAGTGGTGCAGGATTGACAGGCCAGCCAGCGGCAGGAGTTGGAGACTCGGCCACTGCTGAATCAAATTCGGGAACCACAGCTATTGATGTTGATGATGACGCGACGACATCTAGTGGAGAGTCGTTCACTGGAGGACCTGCTGCTGGTGCTACGTCTGGAAATTCGGGCGAGAGCTCTGTGAGCGGCGACTCCGATGCCGAGACTTCCTCCACTTCTAGAGATCCTGGCTCTGAAACGACATCTGATGATGTTCGGGAGACTGGAGATGCTACTGGTACTGCTCAACCTGAAGATGGCGAGACAAGCTTGATCTCACCTCAAGTACCAGCCCCCACTGATCCATTGCCCGAATCTGAATCCAGCAGCCAGTCGCTCACTGGCGGCGTCGAAGGTATACCTGCCATGAGTGACTCATCGTTTGAGTCGCCGGAGCTGCCACTGCCGACTGCGGTATCAACTGGTCCACTTCCTGACTCCAATCTGCTGTCTACAGCAACAGGTGAGGTGTCCTCGGCAGCATCGCCTGGATTCGAAGTTCCCACTGGTTCGCAAGCTGCGCCTTCTGATGATGACCTTGACCCCGGCTCAGGAGATACCGCTACAGATGGGCCTACAGGTAGTGAGATTTCAGAGCCCGATACTTCGTCTGACTCGGCGGATGGCGAAGCGTCCGAGACAGGATCCTCAGGTCCCGATGAGACTGGCACTGGGGCTTCTACAGAGCCATCACAGAGTGCCTCGCTAGGTGATGGCGATGGTGATGGTGCCAGAACTACAGATGAAGCAGGCGCTGAGTCATCTGAGACAGACGCCGACGCGGAAAGCGAGACATCTGGCCCAGATGCTACTTCTGATGGTTCTGGATTTGAAGCTGGCCCCAGCACTGATGAAGATGGACAGACCATCACCGACGGATCTGGAGGAAACCCCACAGCTATCATCCCAGCAGATAACAGCCTAACTACGGAAGCTCCTGACGGCACAATAGCAACCATCACCGTCTTCAGAGCAGGCCGTGGCCCAGCCCGAACAACCCTCTACGTCCCTCCCCAAGCATCCAACGATCCATGGACAGTAGTCATCGAGACACCAGTTTCAGAGACTCAATCTGAAGCTGCGACTGCTCGTGGAGACGACGATGTTCTTGCTACCACATCTGCCATAGGCGGTAACACCAATGTCACTATCTTCAGAGCTGGATCTAGCCCAGCGAGAAGGACTATTTATGTTCCTCCCAGGTTTGCGAATGAGCCTGGTACTATTGTAATTGAGACACCAACTGGGACTGCTATCGCAACTGCGACTGAGACTGGGATTGATACACCTAGTGTTCGACCTAGCATCACGGTCTACAGCTCTGGTACTGCTTCCAGCAGAATTACCATCTACGTGCCTCCTACTGCTTCAGATGGAGATGGGTATATCATCATTGAGACCCCTGCTTCTGAGGTTGATCCCGATGCAACTGAAAGCGCTGAGGATGGTAGTGGTCCCACGGCTGGGACGCCCGCTGGTATCGCCAATATCACAGTCTACAGTTCCGGTACTGCGTCAGAAAGACGAACCCTCTATATTCCGCCCACTGTCTCTGGCGAAGCCGGCACGATCGTTATTGAGACTCCGGTCTCCGAGCCTGATGCAGAAGAGAGCGGAGGTACTGACGGCGGCAGCCAGACTACCGGTCTTGAACCTGGTGTCAGACCCAATGTGACTGTCTACAGTTCAGGCACTGCCTCAGGGAGGATTACTCTGTACATCCCGCCTACAGTATCTGGTGAAGCCGCAACCATTGTCATTCAGACACCAATCTCCGACCAAGATTCTGATACTATAACTGGAGGTCCCGGAGATGAGAGTGGAAATACTGCCACTTCTGATGGCAGAACTGCTGTGACTATCTATACCGAAGCAACTGGGTCTACTGGAAACACTAGATACATCTCGCCAACCGTTTCCGGAGAGCTGGGCACTTATATCATTGAGACTCTTGCCTCGGAAGCTGGCGAAGAGACTGCTTCGGATGAATCAGCTCAGGCCACAGGCCCTGAAGCCTCCATCACACCACTTCCCACCGACGGGGGCTCACCTGGAAATAACGTAAATGTTACTCTCTACCGAGCTGGAGAAGGTTCAGAGAGGAGCACCATATTCATCCCACCAGAGACTACTGGTGATCCATGGACGATTGTGATCGAGACACCAATCTCACAGACTGAATTGGTAGAGATAGGAACAGTTCCAGGGTTCCAAACAACAATCTCCGCTATGACCGGAAGTGCCAACTTGACTATCTTCAGAGTCGGTGTCGCATCGACAAGAAACACAATCTACGTAGCGCCCAAGACATCCGGAGGCCCAGGAACTGTCATCATCGAGACACCTGTTCCGAGAACCCAAACTGGTAGCCTTACAGCCAATCCTGAAGCACAACCAACTGTTGGTGCTGGATCAAATACTACGATCTTTGTTCCAGGTACCGGTCCTGGACGAACGACTTACCACGTTCCGCCTTCAGATCCTAAAGACCCTGGTACTGTTTATGTTGAGACTCCTGTATCTGCTGAGGAGACTGAGGAGCCCACTGATGGTCTTTCAGCTACTGGAGATGGTCAAGATACTATATTAGCTGCAACAACAGTTACAATCTTTAGTGGTGGGCCTGGATCCGTCACGCGCACAGTCTATGTCCCACCTACTGCCTCAGGAGAAGCAGGCACACTCTACATTGAGACGCCGACTGGATCAGCCACTGGTGAAGAGCGTGTCTCAGCGACAAGAACTGTCACCGTATACACTGGTGTCCCGGGCTCAGTTACAAGGACAGTCTACGTGCCCCCCACAGAGATTGGTGAGCCAGGTACTTTATTCATTGAGACACCCGTCGATGGAACCCGGGCCACAGTCACAGATGATGAGAATGCCATCTCTGCCGCAACGACTGTCACCATCTTTAGTGGTGGACCTGGCTCCGTTACGAGAAGTGTGTATGTTCCTCCAACTGCTTCAGGAGAGGCAGGCACTATGTACATCGAGACTCCTACAGATGGAGCCGAAGCTACTGCAAGTAGTGACGAAGATGTCATATCTGCCGCGACTACTGTCACCATCTACAGTGGAGGTCCCGCGGCAGTTACAAGAACTACTTACATCCCACCGGCGGCTTCTGGCGAGGCTGGAACTCTTGTGATTGTTACTCCTACAGCCGGGTCAGATGCCAAAACAGCTAGTGATGGCGATGATGGTTCTGAGACTGGGTCTATCACTGATGCGGGGGAAATTACAGCCGGAACAACTGTCACTATCTTCAGTGGCGGTTCAGGCTCTGCAACACGAACTATCTACATCCCTCCCACCGTCTCGGGTGAAGCTGGTACACTCATCGTGGAGACACCCACGTCTGGTCCAGGCGGTGATGACTCCAGCATCACAGGCACTAGCGTTAGTGGCCCAACTGCGATCAGCACCCCTGAAGGCCCAGGCAATGTCACTATCTATAGTGGTGGACCTGCATCCTCAACAACAACTCGTTTTATCCCTCCTACTGCATCAGGAGAGCCTGGTACTGTGATTATCGAGACACCAACAGCTGGAGCTCAAGCTACAGGTATCGGAAATGTTACTATCATCACAGGTGGTCCTGCTACAGTCACCCAGACTCGGTATATCCCTGCCACGGTGACTGATGAGCCCGGGACTATCGTCATCGAAACACCGACTTCTCAGGTTGATGAGGACGGAGGTGCAGGAAACACAACTATCTATAGTGCTGTGTCTGCTACTGGTACTCGCACTATCTATCTTCCACCCACGGTATCTGGCGAGCCTGGAACCGTTATCATCGAGACTCCTGCTGTGAGAGCAGTGACTGTTTACACAGATGGCCCTGCATCAACTACTCGAACTCTCACTATTCCCGGTACAGCCTCAGGCGATCCTGATACAATTCTCATCGAGACTCCCACTCCAGACTCTGGTCCTGCTAATGTCACTGTTTACACTGGTATCTCTGCCACTGTCGCCACTACTCGTTTTGTTCCTGGTACAGCTTCAGACGAACCAGGAACGTTCATTGTTGAAACCCCACTTGGCAGTCCAACTTATGTGACAGTCTACAGTGGTGGACCAGGTACAGCTGTTACAACCATCTACTTGACACCGAGTGAATCTGGTGACTCTACCACTATGATCATTCAGACTCCAACTCAAGGATCCGAGGAGTCTGCCACAGATGATAGTGGAGTTCGCGAGACCGGAACTATTACAGAAGCTCCAGGCACGTCGGTGACACGTCGTGGGAACGTCACTATCTACACCCAAGCTCCCGGAACAGCTGGTGGAACATTCTACTTCCCACCTGATGACCCAGAAGAGTCGGGCACTATCATTATTGAGACACTGCCTGGTGATGCTGAAGAAACTGGTACTGAGTCTACTGAAGGTCCGGTCGCCCCAACTGCTGGTGGCCGGGTCAACACCACGATCTTCAGTGGCGGCCCAGTAACTGCACCCAGAACATTATACATATCAGCGACAATTTCTGGGGAGCCAGACACCGTGCTTATAGAGACACCAACCACAGACCCAGAAGCAGAGGTTTCAGAGTCAGCTACTGGCCAGCGATACACAACCATCTTTGGTGGGGGTTCTGGAACAGTGACGAGGACTATCACCATTCCTGCTACTGTATCTGGTGAGCTGGATACTATTCTGATCGAGACACCCACTGGTGGAGCTCCTGAAGTCACAATCACCAGAGGCGGACCCGTCTCAGCCGCTACCACTATTACTATCCCTGGTGCGCCTGGCGAACCTGACACTGTTCTCGTTGAGATTCCAACTGAATCTGGCGATGCGGAGCCATCAGAGAGTGCTAATGGCCCAGGAGAAGTGACTTCCACTCGCGGCGGACCAGTTACGGCTCCTACGACAATCACAATACCTGGCCAATCAGGCCAGCCTGACACTGTGATTATTGAAACGCCAACTCGTGCGGCTGATGTCACGATCACCAGAGGAGGGCCAGTTTCTGTCGCCACAACTGTTACAATCCCTGGAGCACCTGGTGAGCCTGATACAGTGCTTGTGGAAACACCAATTGAGTCTGCAGACATATCTGTGACTGGAAGGGGTGCGGGCGAAATAACTTCTACTCGGGGCGGACCAGTCACGGCCGCAACTACGATCACCATCCCGGGTATATCAGGGCAACCCGATACTGTTATCGTTGAAACACCCACAACATCCTCTGATGGTGAGGAATCTACAGCTACTGCAGGCGGTTCAGTTCAAGTAACATCTACCCGAGGAGGAGCGGTAACAGCTGCAACTACTCTCACTATTCCCGGCGAGTCAGGCCAGCCAGACACCGTTATCGTCGAAACGCCTACAAGATCTTCAGATGGTGAAACAACAGCAACTGGAGGCAGCCCAGAAGAGGTAACTTCAACAAGAGGAGGACCTGTAACTGCGGCGACTACCATCACCATCCCTGGAGGACCGGGTGAGCCGGACACAGTCATCGTTGAGACCCCAACGAGGTCAAATAAACCTCCTGTAACTGGTGGTGTTCAAGCAATCACTTCGACAAGAGGTGGACCAGTAACCGCTACAACTACTATAACCATTCCTGGCGAGTCAGGTCAGCCTGACACGGTTATCGTTGAGACACCTCAATCTTCTGATGAGAATGGGCCATCTGCTACTGAAGATAGTCAAGATGAAGTTACCATAACTCGGGGCGGCCCTGTGACTGCTGCCACTACCGTTACTATCCCTGGAGTATCTGGTGGTCCGGACACAGTTTTCATTGAGACGCCAACAATGTCGAATGAGCCTTCAGTGACTGGCAGACTGCAAGCGATTACTTCAACTCGAGGTGGACCCGTGACAGCTGCTACAACTATTACAATCCCCGGAGAATCAGGTCAGCCGGATACCGTTATTATTGAAACACCTCTGTCTTCTGGCGATGTTGTGCCATCTGCCACTGAGGATCAAGATCCGGTCACTATCACTCGAGGTGGACCTGTAACTGCTACCACGACAGTGACTATTCCAGGAGTGTCTGGTGGTCCAGACACTGTGTTTATTGAAACACCTACTCGATCTTCTGAAGAGCCTAGAGTAACTGCTGTTCAGCAAGTCACAATTACCCAGGGTGGCCCAGTAACAGCTCCCGTTACAGTTACCGTCCCTGGAGTATCCGGTGGTCCTGATACTGTTTACATCGAGGTACCTACAGAGTCTACTAGAACTAGAACTGTCCAAGAGATTACAATTACGCGAGGTGGTCCTGTAACAGCTGCCACAACGGTCACAATTCCTGGCGGAGCGGGAGAGCCAGATACTGTTTATATCGAAACGCCTACCGAGTCTGCTGGCGGGGGTAGTGAAACACCAGTAACCGGAGCCGTTCAAGAAGTCACTATTACGAGGGGCGGTCCGGTCACAGCGGCAACCACAATCACAATATCTGGTGTTTCTGGAGAACCAGACACAGTCTATATTGAGATACCCACGGAATCTGCACCTGGAGGTACGGAGCCGCCAGTGACTGGAGCTGTTCAAGAAGTCACTATCACGAGTGGAGGTCCCGTCACAGCGGCAACAACGGTTACTATTCCTGGAGCTTCTGGCGAGCCAGATACTGTTCTTGTTGAAGTTCCGATTGAGTCTGCTGAACGATTCTCTGAAACAGGCTCATTGAGTGAGGTCACTATCACAAGAGGTGGTTCAGTTATAGCAGCGACAACGATCACTGTCCTAGGCTTATCAGGAGAACCAGACACTGTCATCATCGAGACGCCTACTGGTGCTTTTGAGACTCCCAATAATGCACTCGCCAACGTCACTGTCTACAGTGGCGGCCCTGTCTCAGTTACCCGTACGATTTATTTCCCACCCGCGGCATCTAGCGAGGCTGGCACTATCGTTATCGAAACACCAGATGGTTCTAGTTCCACTGAAACTGCCCGTGGACCTGGAAATGTCACTATTTACACTGGTGTCGCTGGCACAGCTACAAGAACCGTCTTCATTCCTGCTACAGCTTCAGGAGAGCCAGACACAGTACTCATTGAAACGCCAACAGGTTCCTCCGGTGGTGAGAGGACGACAGGAAGTCTTGTTGCAACAACGACAGGACCTCTCACTACTTCTGAGGGTAGGCCCAACACTACAATCTTCAGCGGTGGATCTGGTTCTTCAACTAGGACGATCTACTTCCCACCAGCTTCTGATGATCCCGATGGCCCGGGAACCATTGTTATCGAGACACCAACCTCTGGTTCTGAAGAGGAAGATCCTGAGGAAACAAGCAGTGCCATTTCTACCGGAGGACCAGCTAACATCACACGTATTGTTGGAGGTCCTGCTTCGGTCACCACTACTATCTACATCCCACCAACTGCTTCTGGTGAGCCGGGTGTTGTGATCATTGAAACGCCAACATTAGGCCCCGAGGATGAGACAACGACCAGTGAGAGTGCCGCAATCACAGCTTTCCCAGTAGGCAGACAAAACGTCACTCTGTACAGCGGCGGTCCAGGTTCGGTTGTAACGACAATCTACTACCCGCCTGCATCGAGCGACCTTGACGAGCCTGGTACGGTGGTGATCCAGACTCCAACAGCTGGCCCTGAAGAGGAGACACCATCGAATTCTGCAAGTGAAGCCGTTACGCCAATCCAGAACATTACTCGCATCGTGGGAGGACCTGCTTCTGTCACAACAACGATCTACATCCCTCCTACGGCATCGGGCGAGCCTGGAGTTGTCATTATTGAGACGCCTACAGCCAGTCCCGAGGCGAAAGAAACATCGTCAGCGCCTATTACCGCAATCTCAAGCGACGAGGAAGCAACTGGTATTCCCAATGTCACTCGCTACGTCGGCGGTCCAGCTTCCATCACGACAACATATACAATACCCCCCGCCTCGTCTGGAGACCCAGGGACAGTGGTCATCCAAACCCCTTCTACCAGTCCTAGCGAGAGTGAGGCTTCCGCTTCAGAAACCGAGATTCCAAACGTCACCAGGTATATAGGTGGCCCAGCTTCAGTCACTGCGACCTATACCATTCCTCCAGCCTCACCTGGGGAGCCAGGTACTGTTGTCATTCAAACACCAACCGCGAGTCCTGACGAAAGTGTTACGTCTTCCCCATCAGCTGAGGCGCCAGCTGAAATCCCAAATGTCACTCGTTACGTCGGCGGGCCAGCGTCAGTTACTACGACCTATACCCTCCCTCCAGCTTCATCTGGAGAGCCGGGCACGGTGGTCATTCAGACTCCCTCAGCTAGCGCCGCTGCAGAAACCACTTCTAGCGAGGCTATCACGAGTGTTGAGTCTCCAAGCGCAATCCAGAACGTCACTCGCTTCGTCGGAGGCCCAGCCTCAGTTACTACAACAATATACATTCCCCCTGCTGCATCTGGTGAACCCGGCACAGTACTCATCCAAACTCCGAGCTCTGCTCCAGAGGAAACTTCATCCTCAGCGACTACAAGCACAACACGAACACCAACAGTTGCACAGAACACAACCATCTTCGGCGGCGGAGCAGGCTCAACCACAAGAACCATCTATATCCCCCCTGCCTCAGATGGCGAGCCAGGAACAGTCCTCATCGAGACCCCAACAGCCAGTCCCGCAGCCTCGACCACTCCCATCAGCGGCGCACCAGCAGGCATTCCAACAACTTCCACTCCAATCGTCGCCGGTACCAACATCACTATCTTCAGAGCTGCTCGTCCCACAGCTACAGCTGAGCGAACGCTGTACGATCCACCGACTGCGGCTGGAGAGCCTGGTACTGTTATTATCGAGACAATGGTTGTGTCTTCGACTTCTGGCTCGGCTGCGCCGTTAAGTATGGAGGGTCCTGTTATCACGACTTTGAGTGGTAGCTCAACTAGTTCTTCTGCTATCGCTTCACCCTCATCTACGTCAAGTAGCGCGGCAGCAGCAGCAAGCTCATCGAGCAGTGCTGCAGCAGCCGCTGCTTCAAGTTCTTCTAGTGCTGCAGCGGCGGCTTCGAGTTCCTCCAGTAGCGCAGCCGCCGCGGCAACTTCATCAAGCAGTGCTGCTGCGGCCGCTGCGTCAAGCTCTTCCAGCGCAGCCGCTGCCAGCTCCTCTAGTGCTGCAGCTGCAGCTGCCTCAAGCTCGTCCAGTTCTGTTGCCGCTGCTGCATCGTCAACATCAAGCGCAGCTCCAGCACCAGTCACCACAAGCTCAACCAGTGCTGCAGCCCCAGTGATCACCACTTCCAGCAGCGCAGCTGTCCCTGTAGTCGCCACATCATCCAGCAGTACCTCCAGCACGAGCATGATGCCCCAGCTCGCATTCGGTCCAACATTCGACTGCGATGGCTTCGGCTACACCGTCCAAAGTCTTCTCGCCAACACCCTCACACGCGTCAATCTCGTCAACGGTCAACGAACAGATATCAGAACAGGCATTGGTCCCGGCGGTCCTATCAATGGTATCGGATTCAATAGACTCGACAACTACATCTACGGCTTCTACCAACAACCTTTAGTCAACGCAGTTCTTTGTGGCGTCTTGGGCTGTAAACGATCGGGACTTATTCGCATCGCCAAGGACGGCCGATGGGAGGTCCTTGATCTTGTGATTGGTACAAATGCTATCAGTATGGGTGATGTTGATGACCAAGGAAGGTTTTGGGTATCGGAGGGAGGAGGCAGATGGTGGTGCATTGATTTGAGACCGACTAGCACCACTTTCGGCAAGCTTCTCGATTCCGGCACGTCGGCCACCAACCTACTTTCTGGGGTAGGAGATTGGGCATATGTCCCCGGCGGAGGCAACTATCTCTACGCCGTACAAGCATCAGTCATCGAGAGTGGCCTCCTCAGAACAAACATCGTTCGATGGTCGTTAACCACGCAAAAGTGGGAGCGCTTCCAAACCTACCCCAACCTCATCCTCACAACTCTCAACCTCGTCTGGGGTGCCGTGATGGCAGCACCGGACGGAACACTCTTCGCCCAGGAGACAGTATTGGGTCAAACGTGGAAATTCACACTTGGGTCCGCGGCAAATCCTACACCTATACCAGGTGGTGCTATTCTGAATTTGCTAGGATCGGACGGAGCCAGGTGCGCGGGTACTTTAGTTTCATGATTCGAAAGATAACGGAAGCGGCAAGATTGTAACAACGCCGCGGGTTGGACGCATGTACTGTTATTTTTCCTTTGTCCTAGTCAAGCGGACTGCTTCTTTTTCTATGTACTAGTTAGCGATCACTACATGATCAACTATTTCTTTTCTCCGACTCATGTCGCTTTTGCTGGTGCAGATGCAAGTGTAGTAGAGCATATACAGCCCTGTCCTCCGATGCTAGTCACAGGAGGAGCGTTGCAAGTCGCTTCGGTAGTCCAAGAAGCGTACGTAGACGTAGGCTCCTCAGACACAACATCAGCTCTAACAAGAACGGGAATGATCTGGCCGGTCGCCAGACGGAAAGGTCGATGGTTGAGAGCCTGGAGAAGCTTGGTGATCTCACCAGAGTGGCTGCTAATGCTGATCCAAACAGCATTGTCACTTGTGAAGATGTCATCGAGAACTTCCTTGCTTCGCGCCAATTGGTGTTCGCCAGTCTCACCCTCCTTTCCAGTCCAAAGCTTATCCTTATCAGAGAAACCCTTCTCGAACTTGATCTTCTTAGCGAGAGTCTTGATGAAGCTCTTGCTGCGACGGTGATCGCATGTTCGGATGCTGATACCCTCACGGAGAAGTTCCTTCACCATTGGGACGAAAGGCTTATCCTTGGGGAGCTTGAGGCTCTGGAAAGTCTCCACGGCGGTCTCGACACAGCGGGCGAGAGGGGAGGTGTAGTATGAGTCGAAGTATGGCATGCCTTCGTTCTCAAAGCGAGTCTTGAAGTAGGCGTTTGCCTTGTGAGCTTCAGCCTCACCTGCGGGTGTGAGGAGAGGATCCTCCCACGTCGCTGTTCCGTTGCCGGATTGAAGACCCCAGTAGCACTGCAAATGTCAGCTCACGAATTGAGAAGGTCACGGGGACAACTTACGTTCCAGGCGGGAGTGCCGTAAAAGGACTCAGCGGCGTTGTGCCAGCCCTCACCATGACGTCCCATGACAAGAACCTTGTAGCGTGTCTTATCGCGACTGGCATTGCGGTTCAGGTGCTTGACATACTGCTCGAAGCGCTCCCACTGTGTCTTGTAGCCCTTTCGGGGGTTCTTGGGATCAGTGGGATAAGTGCGGTTCAAGAGACCAAAGTTCCATTGAGCCTAGACTAATCAGCATCTATTGATCCAGTGAGACAAGAGAGGTCTTACATAGTCGAAGCCAGTGGGGTTCGTGGCCAGATCATCTTGCAAGAAGAATCCTTCAACAGAAGTATACTTGATCTCCTTGTTCTTGGCAAAATGCCAATCCGCAAGAGCAGACGGCGCAAGGGCCATAAGCGCAGAGACGGTAGTGAACTTCATGATGCTCTGCCAAAGCCTAACTCATGGATGAATTGGCCCCGGGCAAACGAGCATCTTTATACCTCATGGCATCGGACACTTGACCGATTCGACATGTTCACGCCAGGGTATCATCGCGCGATTACCCCAAGCTCAGAAGCTGTTAAAGATGTATCTATTCCCGTCCGGGGAATCTTGGCCCGAGCAGGTCCACGATTAAGGCAAAGATCGGAGCCAATGGATCGGGAACGTGCCGAGCAAAGTGGGGTCTTTTGACATGACAAGATGAAATGAGATCCGGGTTCTCGGTCACAGAATGAGATAGTATGAAAGACTAGGTGGAATAAATGGAGTAATTGACATGGACTTGAAGAGTCAGTGATGAGAAGATGGTGTTTTTGTCAAAAACGTGGTCTTGCTAGCGTGGCTGTTGTTTGCATGTGACAGGGGTACTTCAAGACCCTTAAAAGGATAAACAACCCTCTCGTATTCAATCCTTCACTCATTCCATTATTACTCTTGCTTGCGTATGCATTTCACGGTAATAACATGGGTCAAAGCAAGCACATTTAATTTATTCGTATTTATAGACGGTTACCTAAGCTCTATTGACCGTCGTTAAATTGGCAGCCTATAAACGGACCAATCAAATCGCTCAAGAATTGTTAGGCCCAACCAACGGCTCACCCATTAACTTCCAGCAGCTCAAGTTACGTAGAACCGTCACCTCACTGAGAGCTCCTTAATCTTAAAAAAAGCATTCATCATCACCGCTTCTTCTCTTTGGTCTCTCATTTTCTTAAACTTGGACTTGTCAACCTCACTCACTCACATCGCTATTGCTGTATCTTTGTCGCATCTTTTCTCGCCACCATGACTTCGACTGACCCCACTAACCCCTCGATTGACGATGAGCTTCATCTTGAGGGTGAGCCTGCTCCTGAGCTCCTCGAGGGGCGCATCTGGGTCGACGGCTGCTTTGACTTCTTCCACCACGGTATTTACTGTCTTTCTCTCATCGCGATCAATTACTAACGGATCCAGGCCATGCTGGCGCTATTGTGCAGGCCCGCCAATTAGGCGATGAGCTCTACGCTGGCGTTCACTCAGACGAGGCCATCCTCGCCAACAAGGGCCCTACAGTCATGAACCTCGCAGAACGGTAACACCGACTCATTCCCACCGGTCACGCGACACATTTACTGACATTTGCAGACTCGCTGCTACTGACGCTTGCCGCTGGGTCACCCGTTCAGTCGGCCACGCGCCCTACGTGACTTCTCTCCCCTACATCTCCCACTACGGCTGCAAATACGTCGTGCACGGCGACGACATCACCTCGGACAGCGACGGTAACGACTGCTACCGGTTCGTCAAGGAGGCTGGTCGATTCAAGGTGGTTAAGCGCTCACCTGGAATCTCCACCACCGACCTCGTCGGGCGCATGCTTCTCTGCACAAAGACGCACTTCATCAAGTCGCTCGAGAAAAAACTCGCCGGTGAAGAGGGCCACGGCACACCGGAGGAGCGCATCGCTGAGGGCCAGCAGATGCTGGAGCGCATGAAGCTGTATGCGACAGACGCTTCGGGCAAAGCACCCGGCGCCGAGGTGTTCTTCTGGAAGGCGTCGCAGGTCGCTAAGGCGGAAGAGGGCGAGGAGGAAAGGGGCAGTTTCCGACAGCTTATTGAGGGACCCGGACCTAAGCCCGGCCAGCGCGTTGTGTACGTCGATGGAGGTTATGATCTCTTTTCCAGCGGACACATCGAATTCCTGCGCCAAGTCCTCCTCGAAGAAGAAAAGCTCGCTCGTGAGGATGGCTGGTTCTCCGAGCAGTCCGTGAACGAGCGTCTCGGCAAGGGTGAGGATTATCCCCCCGCGTACGTCGTAGTAGGCGTGCACGAGGACGAGGTCATCAATCAATGGAAGGGAATCAACTACCCCATCATGAACACCTTCGAGCGCGGTCTCTGCGTACTACAGTGCAAGGTAACAAAACAGCCCTCACCCCCAATACTACCCCAGCCCTGAAAACCACTAACCTCTTTAAACCGCAGTACATCAACGCCGTCATCTTCGGCGCACCCTTCTCTCCCACAAAGACCTACCTCGACACCCTACCGCGCGGCACCCCAGACGCCGTGTACCACGGCCCAACCTCGTTCATACCCCTGACATACGATCCGTACACGGCACCCAAGGCGATGGGGATCTACCGCGAGATCGGCGCGCACACGTTTGCGCACGTCAACGCAGGCGAGATCGTGCAGCGCATCATGAAGTCGAGGGACATGTACGAGGCGCGCCAGCGGGCAAAGGGCGAGAAGGCGAGTGTTGAGGCGGCGGCGCGCGAGAGGGAGATTCTAGAGGAGGAGCAGCGAAAGAAGGAGGCTGAAAGGGCGTAGGGCGTGGTTTGATGGTGTGGAAGAAAAACAAAAACAGGTCCGGTAATGTGCGGTAGAACAAGGTCCTTTCAACAGGGAATCCTAAGAGACGGGTGGGATCAAAAAGTATAGTATAGAGTAATCATGATACCTACCTAGAAATGACGAGTTTCTGCAAGTCTACTGTGATGATACCCTTGTAATCGTACCTTTTCACACTAACATCTCGATACAATGACCCAAAAAGTCTCCACGCCACAAAACATAGGACCGATCATTGATAAGAAACACACAATGTGACCTCAACGAAATTCATCATTATCCCTTGCAATTGGGGGGGGGGAGCATAACATGACCTCACAGCACCGAGGGGCGGTAACAATGGCAATTGACGGCTAGCCACGGTGCCATGCACAATTCCGCCCTGCCAAGAAAACTTGCATCAAGGTTTTTTTGTCTTTGGTCTGTCAGAATTGACAAGCAGGGATTTCATGGCACATGACTATCTACTGCATAGACCTCTGATATGATGAGGATATGTGACACTGGTTCAATTGGATGGGTGGTTGTTGTTATCTTTGTTGATAGCCAATTTGTTTAAGCCGCGCCCTGGCAGTGGAGTCCTCGATTTGGCTTGACAGCAGTTTCGTTCCGCACTGACAAGAGCCGATGGGGCCGGGTATTTCTTGGTGGAAATATGCAGTTCGTGTAAGCGATCTCGATAAGCACGTCAAGTTCCAGGGTCATGTGCTCTATACCTATTCCCAACAGAAATTGCAGCTTCACCACTGTATCAAGAATGCCAATTCAATGCCAATTCTCCAATGCTTCATCAAATGGCGTAACCTATCAGTGCAATACCCGCCAACTACAACCTTCGTTATCTTCCAGAAGCCCATCATCAGTGGAACCCTCTTCCAAACTGACGGCTCCCCCTCCACCACCACGTCAAGGGCTGTGTGGAGCACACCTCACCACCTACTAAATCCAGCTTAGCGCTAGTATCTATCGATATCGCAAGCATGGCAGAAAAAAAGCCAGCAGGAAAAAAAAACACCATCGCCGGAGCCGAGCCACCGCGCGGGCAGAGGCGGTCTATCCGGGCCCGCGAGCGGCGGGAAGTTTTTCTGCCCCAGCTCGTGATTGTCCCGAACGACACAAAGGTGGAGACCGGATAGCGGAGGGGGGGGAACAGTCATACACGGACGGGGTAGATAGGTAGTTTGGCGTTTCCGTGCTTGCGTATATAAAGTTTTATCTCTGCTCTTTTGTCTTTGTTTGCTTTCCTTTATATACTTCACGACTCCGATCTCGCTCTCTTCCTCTAGACATTGACTCAAAAGAAGACCTTCGCTCAGAAAACAATATTCACTCCAAATCAATCTTCCCCTTGATACACTCGCAATCATGGCTCCCTCCGCCGTCGAAACCCAGGATGTCAACCTCACAGCCGCAGCAATCCACAAGAAAGATCTCGCCCAGCCCACCGTCAACGGCGCCCCCCAGGTCCAGGCTCCCCTCGACGCTTCAAAGCTCACATACACATACACACAATCCCCCCGCTCCGTCCCCGATGAAGCAACCGCTCACTCCGGCGACGAGACCATCGCCACGGACCACATGGTCCTCGCTTCATGGAAGGTCTCTACCGGCTGGTCTGCCCCGGAGCTCAAGCCCTACGGACCCCTGAGCCTCATGCCCACTGCCTCTGTGCTGCACTACGCTACCGAGTGCTTCGAGGGTCTCAAGGTCTTCCGTGGCTATGATGGCAAGCTCCGTGTTTTCCGCCCTGATCGCAACGCTGCGCGTCTTCGCATGTCAGCGAGCCGTATCTCGCTTCCTGTCTTTGAGCCCGCTGAGGTAGAGAAGCTCATCATCGCTCTTCTTTCCGTCGACGGCACAAAGTGGCTTCCCGCCGATCGCGCTGGCAGTTTCTTGTACATCCGCCCAACCATCATCGGCACTGCTCCTCAGCTCGGTGTCTCTGCCCCCAAGGAAGCCCTCCTCTACATCATCGTGACATACATGCCCCGCATGGACGCTCCCCCTGGCGGAATGCGTCTTCACACATCCCCCGACGACATGGTGCGCGCCTGGGTCGGTGGTTTCGGGTACGCCAAGGTCGGCGCCAATTACGGCCCTTCTCTGCTTGCTACGGCTGATGCACGAACCCGCGGATTCCACCAGATTCTCTGGCTGTACGGTGCTCAGGGCGAGTGTACTGAGGCTGGAGCCAGTAACTTCTTTGTTGTCTGGAAGCGAAAGGATGGCAAGAAGGAGATCATCACTGCTCCTCTTGATGACAAGCTTATCCTTGATGGTGTCACCCGCCGAAGCTGTCTTGAGCTTGCTCGCCAGCGTCTGGGAGATGAGTATGAGATTACCGAGCGAAAGTACACCATCGCTGAGGTCATTGAGGCCGATGCCGAGGGCCGTCTGATTGAGTCTTTCGCTGCTGGTACTGCTGTAAGTTGAGCAATTGATTCCATGTCGAGAACCCTGCTAACGATATTAGTACTTCATCTGCCCCGTTTCCCAGATCCACCACCGTGGACAAGACATCAACATCCCCATGGGCGCCGAGGGTGCGGCCGGCGAGGTCACTGGCAAGATCAAGGGCTGGCTGGGCGACATCATGTACGGTCGCACAGAGCACCCCTGGGGCGTTGTCATCCCCGAGAAGAAGCAGTAAACTGCCGATTCAAAAGTGCATTTCGGAGAGGCGCATCAAAAGTTGCTTCATGGTACGGCGTTAGCGGTGTTTGTTGATACACAAAAGAGACCAGGGTGGTCATGGGCGCATGCATTGACAAAGATGGAAATGACAGGTGCAGATAGTTAATGAGACACGAAATAGACGACCAGTTGAAAGTCAGCTCTGCTACTGTACATGACGAATCGGACATGAGACTGCTGACGCCAAATTAACCCACACATTGCTTCTAGTACGGAGGTACATCGCGTCGATCAGTCGTCGAAGAGATCCTGCATCATCTTCAAAGTCTCGTTCTGGATCTTAGCCTTGAACTCCTACACATGTACATCAGTATTAATTCATTTGTTGCAGAACACCAACGTACCTTGTCGACCTCGTCCAAGAGTCGACACTTTTCCTCCACGATGGCTTCCGCTTGTTTCTTGAGGTCCTCAGCAACCTTTAAAAGCTCCACATCGACACCATTCTGGCCACCTTGATCGGCGAGCTCTTTGTTCAGTTGCTTCCAAGCCTGTTCCTCGGTCGCACAGCACTCATCCTATTCGACACTGTGGCGAAGAACCTGTTCTCTCGCGGCAGCGATTTCTTCCTGGAGTTTCTTCAAATGAACGGCGACAGTTGCTCGAGGGTGGTCTTCATGGTCATTGTGATGACAAAGTGTGGCCGACAGCGGGTAGGCGATGTTGGCGTACAGCTTTTTGGACTGCGACAAGGTCTCGCCGGATTTCTCTGCGAAGCTGGTTGTCTTGGCCTGCACATCCGTGTGCGCCTTTACGAGGTGCTCGATCGCAGAGCTGTGAAGGGACATGCCCATGCGAGCATACGATTCTGTGTGTCGTCAGAAATGAACCCAGCGCCTTGCATCGTGAACTAACCTCGAAGCTGTGAAGCCTGATCATTGCGATCCGGTGTAGGAACAACCTTGCTTTCGGGCTTTGAAGTTTCCAAGGATTTACCAAGGCAATCGTGAACCTGCTGGTAGATATTCTGGTAGGGAATTGGCCCGATGGAGGAACTCGTTGCTGGAGTATCGTCGTCACGCAGGCGATCTCGCAGGGTCGAGGGGCAGCCATCTTCCTCTAGACTCGAGGTGGAGTTCAGGAAATAACGAGATGCAGATGCCATGATTTATCGGAAATAAGTGCGCTTCTAAGAAAGACAGATTATTTGTACGGGAGAGGAGAGAGGAGACAGTGCGTGCTGTTGGTTGCAATTCGATCCAGCAGTAGCAGGTGTTGGTGTAAATAAGGAAGGAACCCTCTGCGCCTGCCTGCACTGCACCTTCAATATTCACCAACCACGGGCATGCGCATTCCAATGCACAGAAACCTGAAAATTCCAAATCCAACATCAATTTTTCTGTATTTATTGAGATCATATCGATTGTTAATATCAGTGCTTGTGCCCCCAAAAATGCCCCTTCCTTTGTGGTATCAATTCCATCATCAAATTACCCTACGGCTCTGTCATGCATTTTGTACCCAGCCCTCAGGCGCCATATCGCGATCAACAAACTTCCCCCAGTGTCGCTGAAGATAACTCAATTCGGCCGTTTTTCTTTTCGTCCTCGTATCTCCCCCTAAGCATTGATCTTCTCGTCAATCGCCTCGACGATACTCTCCCACGTAACCATTGCACCATTTCCAACATCACCACAAGCCAAATTCTTCGATATCGGCCTCAGCACCTCAAACCAACCATTCTCTCCACCCCATTCCTCTTCCAAAACTCGCAGCTGTCTCGCAGTGATGGGGTGATTCCACATACAAGTGTTCATCGCGGGCGCGACGAGGATCTTCTTCTTAACGCCATCCACAGTCCCCGTAACGTCCCAAGCTCGAACCACAGACGTCAAGAGGTTATCGCACAAGCCGTTGACAATTTTCGCCATAGTATTCGCGCTCAGCGGTGAAATGACCAGAACATCCGCCCAGCGTCGAAGCTCAATGTGTAAAATCGGCGCATTGCGCTTCCAAGGCTGAGCCCACTCATGCGCATCTGTGTAAACAGCGTCGACATTCGGAAGACGAGAGACCTGGTCAACAGTTGGCTGTTCAAGACTTTGTCCCGAGAGAAACTCCGACGCTGATTGAGTGAGGATGAGACGGATGGAGATGTTGGGTTGTGATTTGAGACCATTTATAATCTGGACGAGCTTTATTGTCGCGACAGAACCAGAGGCGGCGAGGAGAATATGGCGCTTGCCATCGCCTCGCGCCTGTTCGAGAGCTTCAGTTGAGTTGCGCATGTGGTGGTCGTGATGGGCGTCGTGCCCGTGTTGAATTCTGTGAAGCATTTCTCTGGGAGCAAGAAAATATCAGACCTTGATATTGAGTGTTAAAACACACTCAGCAAAAGCTACCCTAAACTTAGCAAAGGTATCCTAAACTTCTAAATAAAGGTATCCTAACCTTAGTAAAGGTATCCTAAGCGTATACTATTGACCTAAATATTTTTATTATTTAGGATTAAGGTCCTGAGTTTTGTTTTCTTTCCTCCCCCTGGGCACTGAGATTGAGTGAGATGCAGACGCGTTTGTCAGCAGTCTTGACGAGAATTGATAGGGTCCGATACAGTTAGGTGGAGTGATGTCAACTTTATGACCTCAGCTTCAAATGTGAGTGATAGATAAAGTTTGGTAAATAATTGACTGATTGTTTAATTGAGAATCAATGACTGTGAGAATCTTTAGAATTGATAGCAGACGGGAGCTTTATCTAATTGACCCCGCCATCAGCCCCGCGTCATATGATGAACTCTGAGAATGTCACGAGCCGAATCGCAAGTGCTGAATGCGTCTTCGCAGTGCCGACTGAACCTAAGAATGGACTGATTACAATAGCGTGTTTACAGAATGATCTGGCCAGCGTTGGGATTGGTAAGAGAGTTAGTCTTTAACGGTGCTGCATTCTACAATTGGTGAAGCTACTGCTTGAAGGTGCCTAGCTAGGCCAAACAATAAGCAATGGAACACGAAACACTCGGAGCCTACCGATAGAGGTGAGTTTTATTAACATTCAAGGACAAAACGCATCAGATTGTGGTCTCTGAATAATTGTCATTCTAACATCACCATGGGCAAACACGACATTGTTGATAAGCCGCAATCGCCTCATCGCTGATTGGTCCTTTCGCCACTGATATCCGGGGATCGGCATCGGAACATCCTTGACATCACTAATCCCATCCAAAACTTCCGCCATCTCCAACACTCCAAATCCACTGCGCATCTCCATTCTCTCACCACCACATTCTCCCTCACAGCCGCCACAATGTTTGCGCGAACAGTAGCTTCAGTGCGCCCTATCCCTCCACCACCTTTACTATCCAAAAGCTAACTTTTCTAGTCCCTCCGACAAGCCGCCCGGCCTGTCGCCGTCCGCTCAACAGCTCCTCTCTTCCGCACACCATTCTCCCCCCTCACACCCTTCCAAGCCCGTCTGCTCTCCGACCAAACCCGCTCCGCAATCGACAAAGCCGTAGCCTCAGCTCCCGTCGTGCTCTTCATGAAGGGAACGCCGGAGACACCGCAGTGCGGCTTTTCGCGCGCCGCAATCCAGATCCTTGGCCTCCAGGGCGTCAACCCCGATAAATTCGCCGCCTTCAACGTCCTCGAGGATCCCGAGCTGCGCGAGGGTATCAAGGAGTACTCTGACTGGCCTACAATTCCTCAACTCTACGTCGCGAAGGAGTTTATTGGTGGAACGGATATTCTGGTTTCGATGCATCAGAATGGCGATCTGGCCAAGCTGTTTGATGAGAAGAAGGTTATTCTGGAGGAAGAGCCTGAACAGAAGGAATAGAGCGGCGATTACGATCGGTCGAGTGTATAACATGGTGTAATAGTGAAGAGATACCTATATATGACAGATACGAATGTACAGCAAAAGAATGGAATAGAACGGTGTGGTCATTTGCTTTTCGACTCCTGGTGCTGTGAAGAATTGGAGTGTTGTGGGTGTTTCGCTGGCGGTATTCTCGTCCATACTATTGCTGCCGAATGCCCCAACTGCTCTGACAAAGATGACGATTTGGAGAGCGCATCTGTTTATTCTCTACGAGCAGAATACGATCAAGAGCTGCCAAGTGTTTCGATGATGGAACAGTCCAAGATAGCTCCCATAGTCTTTCAGGGTTCCCATCACGAAAGGCGGAGACGGGCTCATTGCAATGGGTTTGGGGGTACTGCTATGTCTTCGTCGATCAGAGAGCGAGGACTCTTCTTCACTTTTAACGAGCTGCAGAAGCAGTTTGTCAATGCGGTCACCCTACTCAGTGTGATGCGCTTCTGGCCTGTTCTCGTCACACCCGTAGTTTTATACTTTGAAAGCAATGGTCTATGTCTATAAAGTCTATCGTCAAGTTCACGCCCATCAAAACACAACACCACGCGATTCAGCCATCCGCTTCAGCCAAGCTTCAATCATCACAGTTCTCGAATGCCCCGTACATACAGGCACAAAAGCAATCTCAATCACAACGCCTCTCTCTATCTCGGCATAATCACGTTTCATCGCATCAACTATCTGCTCAAACCTAGCCATTACCTTTCGAAACTCCCTCCCATCAGCTTTGGGTATGTATTCGGGATAAAGAACCCCAGGAGATTGGAGGCATATCAACAGCCATTCAAATTCATGCTGCCAGCATAGCTCCCTGAATAATTGCTCGCGTGAGAATGCGAATATCTCCTCACCGTACGATAAGCGGATGTTAAGACCTGGGAGGGCATCGTAGCTGAAGATTAGATTGATGTTGGGCTTGGGCTCGGGTGAAGCAGATCGTGGGATTTGGCAGGTTGGGCTGGGCGATTTTTCTCTGTACCCGAGTGATTCGCGTGCCTGCCTGGGTTCGTACTCTTCGTTGGCATTTTGATCGTATTGCTGCGAGGCATTATTTGTGTTCATGGACGATGGAGGTGGCGCGTTAGCATCTCTCTCCCGATATTCATCTGTTTCCAATCCTGTTTGAGTGCCCGTAGAAACAAGAGGCACCGACGGAATATCATCAAGTTCAATTTGGTTAATTGCAATGTTTGATTGCCGATACAGTCTCGCATGCCCGATGTTATCTCGTGCATCTTGCATTCGACTGACTCGTCTTGGCTGCGCACTAGGACCAGGGCGCAACAGGTCATCGATTTCCTAATAAGGGATCAGTAACGTGTATTTATTAGTAGTGCTTGCCTTACCTCTTCAGCCAACTCATCTGGGCTGTATGTTCTGATATACGAGATTGGTAGTGTATTGTTCTGCACTGGCTGTGGCGCCGACCCTTGACTAGATCCGCTGCTTTGTGAAGAGGGAGGAGAATCGATACCTTCTTCAGTTGTCCTGAGTATCTCAATTAGTACACCGTGTATTATAATAATAGCAGAACCCTCACGTGTGGTCACTTGGAGTCGCGTTATATGGAGGTGATGGTGTATCGCTCCCGTTGTAAAGTGTATCGATTCGATCCGACGGCCGTTTCGAGCGGATTTTCTTCCCATGGTCAGTGGCGTTCCGTCTCACAAAGAACCATATAATATTCTTATAAATCCTATCAAAATCATATTAGCGCGATACAAAGTCTGGGAGGGACAAGCTACTCGTATTGATCTCTCTCATCTTTTGCCGAAAACTGACTAAACCAGTATAAAGAGCCATTCCTTTTAACACAGAGAAACTCGTGCGACATTTCTATGAGTCCTTCCTGATGGGCTCGCTCTTCCCATTTGTAAAGGTCCTTTCCTGGTATACCCAACCTGGTAGTGAAAATGAAGCGATATTGGTTGAGACTGGTCTCGTAGCCAATGGCATGTCTCTGCCTTCGCCTTGGCCTGAGATTCCGGTGAATGTCGACTAAGGTGCTTCTAGAGTGGGAAGCATTGAATATATTGAAATACCTGCCGAGGGAACAGCCGCAGCGCTCCAGTTCCATGGCTGGTAATGGCTGCTTCGAAAGCGAACAGTCACAAGTTGTGGGACGACGCAGTCACAGACGCCAGTGGCTGGTCAACTACTATATTTAAATCGTTAATATGTCGTAAGCTTATGGATTTTCTAACTTATTCTCTTCGTTTCTGCGTTATCCCTTTCCCAGAGTAAGAGGAGTATTCGTGAATGAGCAAGGCTGACTCTGCCTAGCGATCCTAGTCAATGCAATGCCCCTTGCATAAAGTGTTCTATTTATTGATTGAATGTGATCATATTTTTCTACTTCCCGAAACAGCCAAGGGTATGTGCCGCACACATGCGTAGAATTCTCGGGGTCGCCGTATGCGCTGGAAATGTATCTCCAGACGCGGTTGACTCATTCTGACGCGAGTGACTACGCGTCAGGACTTAAGCTTGAGTCCCATCTTTCTTCCGAAGTCTCTTATTGGATAATGAGACTATTAGGTGATCGGTCGGCAGATTGTATAAGGGTTGGACTTGCAGCTGCGCCCTTTCGATGTCGCCAGTAGTGAGTTAGGGTTGTAGGTGCTCAACTCAGCAAGAAATGGGGGGGGGGGGATTTAGCTTTAGAATACTCATAGTAATTGCTTGGATTATGGATGGCTGCCTGGATTTTGAAGCATGATCTGATGAATGTGTTGTTGGTTGAACCCAGGATGCATGTAAGGCATCCAATCACGAGGTCGGCACCAGGGTTGCTTCGCCTCACAAGGCATTCTCACAACAATTGCATTACACAAGAATTCTCAATCTCTTATGGATCTGGCATGCCATTTGTGAAAGAAGTCGATAGGTACTGGCGGTTTACTGGCGGTTTACTGGACTAGTCGGAGTGTCTTATAACCTGCAATTTGCAACATAGGCAAATGCCCTTGTCAACCTTGAGATTATTCCAATGCCATACATATATGAAGAGATATTTTCTATCAGCCAGAACTATATTTGAGACATACTAGAAGCCATCACTCGGCATGTAGTACTTGTGGTGGTCGTTAAAGAATACGAGTATTTTCCTATATATAGCTATCCAGTCCCTAGAAATGGGATTTGGGAACCCAGTCTCGCATCTCTGGCCATTCATATGACCTAATAACTCCGTATAGATCACTATAATTAGCTGAAACCATCTGTAAGAGGAAGTATCTCGTCTGCGGTACCCCCTCCTCGATCTTCTGCTCCGAGATCGAGTTCCACATATACATACAAGCAGCTACCACATACATGTTTTCCATAACTTCATCGATAGGCCTGGAAGGCTTCTCTTCTTCCATGCCGTCTTTCTCATTCTTTTTTCCTGTTTTCATTTCAAGCTTTCCCCGTTTCCCTGTGGCAGCCGCCTTGAGCTCCTCGGTGACGCGATCATAAATAGACTCGTAGATCGCGCCCCTATTTTTGATCACTTCCGCGAGGAAATCCGTGAGGGCGTCCTCGTAGATGTAATCCGGATCCTTTGATTCGTCCTCGTCATCTTCCTCCTTCATCATTCTTCCACTCAACGCCTGCACCCAATGCTTCCTATTGATCTCTTGATCCTGATCATTGTGGATTACCTTGTCGAAAGCCTTTGCAGTCTCGTTCCCAGACAAGATTCCGGTGTAGCGGCCAGAAAATTTGTTAGACTTAATACTCATGAGTCGATCGTGGTTGATGTTGACGTCCCTGTTGGACCATTTTCCAAACTTGCTCTTGTCAACCCAGTACGGCAGACGCGTAGTATATAAGAGCTTGTCACAATCGTTTCGTTTTGCATCTTTGTACATCTTGCTGATCTGAAATAGTACATCCCAACCTGGTTAAACATTAGCCAAATCGGAATCTTTGGGAGGGATATGTCTTACAAGGATGTCCATACTGATGCCCAGGCGTTACAATCAACCGCTGAGGCAGATTCATGCGTTCCAAAACCTCGCCACCAGAAAACTCGTCCGATGAACCATGATGATCCAGCTTGAACGCTTTGACGGTGTAATTGCCGAGAACTACCGGACAAACATTCTTTCTCTCAAGTGGAACATTGCCATCACCTGCACAGAAATATGAATATCGCGATGTGCTTCTGCTGGGCCATATGATTGCCGCCATGAGCGACCTTTGGTTTGTTGTAGGAGTCTTCATGTTTTCGCATACCAACTCGATATTCTTGCCCCCATTTTATGTCTCCAGGGGTGTTGGCGGCAGCTTGAAGCTCCCCTTAGTATAACTATAGCCATCACCACCAACACACCAGAACCCGACGTCGTGTTCGTTAAACTTTCGGCCGAAGAAGTTATATCCGATAGCACTTGTGCCAATTTTGACGGTTGCCTGGATACCTGAATCTTTCTGAGCCACGGATGTAAGTGCAAATTCGAGAAGACCAAAGAGTAGACTTACCAAGGCCCCAGTAGCTTTAGGTAAGACCTTTTTGTCGGTCGCACAGTAAAGCGAGAAATCCTCAGTGACTACGAAACCTTTCAGCGTTCCTGATATGAGGAGACCCAAGACTCCCTCATTATGATCTCTATCCCAGTGCGTGACTACCCATGCTCTCAAATAAGGACCTTTGATGTTGTGGATTTCAGCGATAAGCCAGAGTCCAGCATGAACCACAAGGCTGGCTTTGAGCCCTTGGGCGTCGCGGCCACCGTCCATAATGAAAGCGCTCAACGTTATACCTTCCTTATTAATGAGAAAGTGGACAGAGCAGTCACCGCAAGGAACGGGAAGTTGATAAGTGACTATTGTGAGCAGCTTGTTCCGGTATGGCTGCATCCCTTCCTTCGCTGCAGCACAAAACTCTTTCACAAAGGATTCAGGGTCAGGAGATCCTATCTAACATTAAAAAGGGTTTCACTGTTGCAATATTCAGTATGATTGAAACTAGAACTTACGGGGAACCATGGTTCGTTATGAAAAAGTACGACAATATTGATGTACAATGTCTGACGCTGGAGCGAGAAGGGATTAAGATTTGGGAAGAAGAAACTGGGGACGATTTGAAGGGTTGATTCGGCATATTTTCAGTACCCTAAGGACCCAGGCCTTTTGTACTTATCTCCTTGCTACTTGTGACTCAAGAGAGTGAGGAGATTCGCAATCCAGCCAGCCACATTCCTGCAGTAAAGCCTATTCGACGAGCTGAAAGATTCGACTTTTTGGCTTTTGAACGCATGCATACGAAACTTGATATTTCATATCTGTCAAGAGTGTGACATGGTATAGTCACGTTTTATCGCAAGAAATATGGCTACCTTAGACCTCAGCTCGTGGAGCGACCACAGCCTGAGGCGGGTAAACGGCATGATGGTGGGAGTCTGTTTGCGCATCTAACTACAAGGTTGAGTTACCATCTTATAATATATCACATAAGATCCTCAAGGGATGTTTGGAAACTATATCTTGAAGTTGAAGGTAATGAAGTAGCTTTCTAGATGGTATGTGACTGCGATACCAAATGACATACGGTGTTCCCAAACGATAATCGGTTGCCACCAAGCGGAGAGGATTAGGGACTTGTTATGATATAGATTTTAGACTTAAAGAATGGAACCCTAGTTTTGAACAAGTATTCTGAGCATAATCACTAGTGAGAGATGTCAATGGGTCGCAAGAGTGGTAGTTCAGCCACCCGCATACAGATGTGCATCTCACGGACACTTGACTTCTAAGGCAGAGCCACGATCTTCTCTCCATCACTATAACTATAGATCGGCGACTACTGTGTATTGTTTAGGATCAAAGTTATGAGAAAATGCTGACCATGACTTACAATGCGGGTGTTATGACCCAGTCATCCAATCACGAGATGCGGTTGTGTGCTTCGCCTCAGAAGGCATTCTGACATGCCATTTAAATATCGCAACGAAGGCCCCGAACCTTGGATAAGTATCGACAATTTCAGATGATTGAACAAAAAAGTCAATCTAATGAGTCTGTATCAGCACACTTGTGCAAACCTTTCCATGGACAAAGAAGAAAAGTCAACATCGACGACCACGTCGAACGAGCCTCCAGGACACGACATCTTCTGCACCCCCGAAAACAGCGAGTTTCTCTCCAAGGTACACTACAAGGATCTCAATGAGGGCGATAGAGAGATCCGACTTCTCAAAATTCTGGAAAATTCGGGATCAGGCTTCATCGAATGCGAACTATTACCCAGCGTGAAGCTCGCTGATATGCATAAGCAATATCTTGCATTATCTTACTGCGCTGGTGATGCACACAATACGAAACCCATCACCGTCAACGGGGCAAGATGCAACGTCTTTGCCAACCTGCACCACGCCTTGAAGACAGTTTGCCACTATTGGAAGACGCATACGTATCATCGGGATCTCTTGCTTTGGGTGGATCAGATATGTATCAACCAGGCTAATCTGGCAGAAAGATCTCATCAAGTTGGATTCATGAGAGCTATCTATGAGAGTGCGAGTGAGACTCTTATCTGTTTATCTGTTGCTGAGACGCGAGGAGATGGGATGCGCTGGCTTGTCCAACTGGAACGATTCATTGGAGAAGATTTGTTTCTCGACGCCATGTTTCCCCCGGAATACCAGCGACGCTCCCGCGGCCCCGAGGCAAACTTTTCGTTTCAACTGAAGATGCGGCAATGCATGAGCCTGCCTGAGTTTGTAGACGGTTGGATCGAGTTCTGCAAAGTCCTGAGCAGTCCACGGTGGGGAAGAGCATGGGTCTTTCAAGAGTTCATGGTGTCTTCCAGAGCGACGTTCCTATATGGATTGCACTCTGTGGGTTACCCAGATATGCTGAGACTGATTTGCGATCTCTGCTTAGCGACGCTGGAGATACTCTTGGAACCAAACAAATACCGTGGGACATATGTCAAGAAAAGGCTCAAGCGTGCGCAGGCTACGCGAGCCCAGATTTCTCACTCAATTTCCAAGGTCCTTAGTGTCTTTCTCGCGAAAAAAGAATGGTATCGAAACTTTGACCTAAAAAGGCTTTTGGTATACACGCAAAACAGCCATTCTTCTGATGAACGGGATCGCATCTACTCTATGATCGGGCTCGCGCATCCTGGCTATGCCATAGTACCGGACTATTCATCCAAAAACGGCATTGAAACGCTTCTGGTGGAAACAATGAAGCGTATCATAACATTCGAGGATAGCCTGGACGTCCTATCATACCTAAGCCGCGGCGATCCCTCATCTTCTGGCCAGGGAGAGTTGCTACCCTCATGGGTCGTTGACTGGACCAAAGTTAACAATCCCCTTGAGCCTATGCTGTACACGACAAATAACGACTGGAATGGTAGCAAGTTCGTTGCCCACTATATCAAAGTAGGGTACGCTGATGCGTCATTCGTCCAGGTACCACATCCAGTACACTCTGAATTGGAGACTACTGCGTTACAAGTGTGGGCTGTATTCCTAGATTCGGGATTTGACATTGGCCATCAAAAGATCTTTGCTGGTAAGAATAACTTTTTGTTCGGGGCTAGATTTCCAGTACAACAAGATGATGAACTTTGGGTCCTCTGCGGCTCATCTGAGCCCTTTCTATTAAGAAGATATTCGGGAGGATACAGGATTGTTGGACCAGTACTTTGCTATAATCTGACAACACAACCTCTTATGCCGCCAACGTCCGGAGATTTGAGCAAGTACACTGACGAGTCGGGAGACCTTGACCCTTCCAAGATGGAAAGGAAACGGATCACGATCTTTTAGATAGAGACTCTTGATAATAGCGACTTCCAGCATTGTATCATGGCAATGAATTGTCTTGATTTTGTTACCTAGAAGTATTTACTGAGGATATGCTGCACCATCAGCCCTAGGATCACTACCAGCCGACCAAACTGGCGTTCCATCTGGATCAACAGTATATCTAATAATCTGCCCGCGCCCAAACATTGCTCTCTTCCACCCCTTAAGCACAACAACATTATGGCCCAACTTCTTCAACTCCTCAACAGTCTTTTCAGAAATACCCTCCTCCACATGAACAGTCCAGTCCAAAACGTTGCCCTCGTCTGGCATACCGGCTCCAATGCAGATTCGCGGTGCATCAAGAGCCTGTTGAGGGTTAAGACCGAAAAGGACTTGGTTGAGTAGAACTTGGATGGTTCCTTGGGGTTGGTTGAATCCGCCCATTACACCAAACGTAGAGTGCAGAGATCCATCACTGATATTGGTCGCCATCCCGGGAATGATCGTGTGATATGGTCTTTTTCTCGGCTCAAGCTTGTTAGGATGTTTCTCATCCAGCGAGAAATTCGCACCGCGGTTCTGAAGTGTGAAGCCACAACCCTTGGGGATGATCGCCGTTCCGAAACCAGCGTAGTTGGAGTTGATGAATGAAGCAGCGTTACCGGCGGAGTCAGTAACAGTGAAGTAAACTGTATCGCTGCTTTGGAGAGCAGGAGATACGAAATCAGGATTTCCAGGCTGAACACCGTCGTGTGCTTTTGAAGCAGAGAAGATCTTGGCGCGCTCGGCGAGGTATGAGGGCGAGATCATGCCCGCAGTGGGAACTTTGGTGGTGTCCGGGTCGGTGACGTACCAGCTTGCATCTGTGAAGCCGAGACGTAGCGCTTCGATAATAGCGTGGAGATAGGCAGTTGAGTTATGATCTTCTGGTGTGAATCTTGGAATCTTTCCCTGTTTCTCGAGCTGTTCGATTATACCCAGGGCCATGAGAGCGACAATACCCTGGCCGTTGGGGGGGTGTTCCCAGAGCTCAACACCGCCATTGGGATCTTTGTCCGTGAGACCCTGACCGCGGAACTTAACAGAGATGGGTTCCGTGTTTTGAGTGCCGGTTTCAAGATGATGTTTCAAGTCGTCGAGTTCGAGATATCCTCCGAGGTCTTGTACCACCTTGACGATCTCCTCTGCGATACGGCCTGTGTAAAAGCCCTTCTTACCTTCCGTCGCCAAAGCTCTAAATGTCTGGGCGAGAGTTGGATTCTTGAAGACTTCACCTGGTCGAGGAGCTCTCACGCCATCCTGCGCAGAGGGGTCTTTCTTGAGCATCTCTGCAAAGTTAGGCGATGCATCACGAAGAAGCTTCTCTTGAGCTTGCCACTATCTCAAGTCAGTCCGATTCCCATTCTCACAAGGACAACACTTACAGAGTGAGAAGCGATTTCAGTAAGAGGGAATCCATTCTCAGCTAGTTTAATAGCTGGTTCGAGGATCTGGCTCAAGCTGACTTTTCCACTGCCGAATCGCTCAACGGTATCGACCCAGCCGGCTGCAGCGCCGGGAACAGTGGCAGCGTGGACGTGATGAGTTGGGATTTCGCCAACTTTGCCGTCGGGAATGTTGAGGCTCTTGCGGATGCTCTCAAGGGTCTGCTTTGAGCCTGAGCGGCCGGAGCCGTTGAGACTTTTGACTTGTTTTGTGGCGGCGTCAAAGTAGAGGAGGAACATGTCACCACCGATGCCGGTGGATACGGGTTCAGTGACATTCAGACCGGCAGCTATTTCATATCAGTGTCCCAATCCTCGTTCACGGTTGTCGTCCAATGATCATACCAACTGCGACAGCTGCGTCCTGATGTCTGTTAGCTACTGAACCATGGGTATGAAGAACACTGACTTACAGCCGCATTACCACCAGCCCTCAAAATCTCAAGACCGCAGTTCGCAGCATGAGGTTGCGGCGCCGCTACAATACCCTCCGTGCTATGAACAACACTCCTCCTTGAAGGAAAGCCAGTGAAGCCAGCCGAAGGCGGCTCATAAATCGACGACGTAGGCAGTGGCATGCTTATTATTCGCTGAGCAACGAGCAATACAGAAAGAATACGAAGTTGAGGGAGAAGAGGTTATTTACATAATATTTATGA